>JAUKNK010000215.1:502500-707500 GCA_030765055.1 Mantis religiosa
CGCGTAATAACGTGTACAGATGTTAATTATTAGATTTGTGGGTCAGTTCTACGTATTTATAATTTTGGAAGAGAAGAATGCAGTAAAGTAACAGTGTGTTAAATCGTTATCCATCGTTAATGGGTGAATGTCATCTTAATACGTTGCGTGCTATTTTATTGGACTTAATGTGTATTATTGTGTACGTATAGAGTGCAATAACGTGCTATCTGGTCCAAATCAGGTCAGTGAAATACCACCCATTGTAATTATAGATTTAGAAAGATAACTTATAATTAAGAGACAAGATTTCTTTTTTAGTGACATTAAGCACATCGAGTGTTGTAAATGGAGTTACATGTGAGGGTAGACGAACATTTTTCTCTGTATTTTGAGTGTGGGGGTTCGTTAGTTATAAATTTGTAGAAGGTATAATGCGTTCCCAAGGTTTGGAATTGCTTAACATGATTGGGTGAGGTAAACATTCATATGTGTAACTACGAAAAGAATTGATTCCAGTTTAGCAAGAGGTAACGCGGAATTTAAATTTCATGTAAAGCCATTCATTAAGTGAGAATTATAGGTACTAAATATTAATTCAGGGCACATTTTTAATAATTTTATGTATTCTTTGTCTTTTGTATATTTCTGAAGTATTTTTCCGGGAAATTAGATTGGTCATATAAACAGCTCATAGTTATTAATTCTATAGATCTTTTCTTTTTTTTCTTTCTCTTTTTATAAAAACAACGTACCACTGTGTTGATTTCACGGCCCTTGGCCAATAGGGATAAGGCAAATCAAAATTTAACATCTAAGAGGAGGGAAGATAGAGACCGACAGTTTTTGAAATGTAATTTTTTGTGTGGATTGTTATGAATTCTAGGAATTTGGATTAATCGTAGAATCATCTTATTGAGTGAGAATTTATATGAAATATTACAAAAGTAGCGGAAAACCATATAGGATTTGTTGTGGTTTTATTTCTTATATGTGTATGCATAAACAATTTACAATAAAGTGATACAATTAGAATAACGAGTTTTCACAAAAATATTAAGCATGGAAAAAACTTAGAGAGGGGAAATTTAATTAATGTGATCATTAACAAACGGTATGACTTACTTTAATATATCTAATATCAGGAAAACTACTCTGACCAACTTACTGTACAGTAGACACACATTTACACACACAGACACACACACTAGTCAACAAAAAGAAGCACATTCTCGTGCTAAAATCTCACGATGCATCAGTAATACGTCTTCAGCATTATAATATCTCTTCATCTTTAATATCTCAACATATCTCTTAATCAACATGTCTGATATGCCAACGGCCACAATCAGGGCTTCGCAGCTAATCTGACTTATGGAAGGCAAAGTTAATCGCTATACTAGGGGGAATCTCGCGATTTTTAACCCTTATCCTAGTATCGCTTTACTAACATCAGGCTTTACTGCCGGGCAAACTAAAGGTAGGGAACTTCATCCTACATTATATACGAATAACATATATCATAAGCGCGCAATATCTAAGTGCTAGATACGCTCTTAAGATGTCTCGCGACTGAATCTAAGAGTTTGTATAAGCAAAACTATAAGTGTATGTTAGTCGTCAGTTCACATTCTCTCCTAAATCACACAAATACACATTGTTACTGATAGTCCTTGCCTCCACAAACATTACAGCAAAAAATGACATTTAAACACACATAACGCACACTTAGTGGCATAGGACAGAAGTCATACAGTTGAAAATGATCACTATATGGCAGTAATGCCTTAAGGGGAGGCAACTGGAAACAAGGTGACCGAAAATATCATCTTGAAATAAAATTTATAAAAATATTTCAGTGAAACCAGAAGCAATACTTCATTATCAATGCAATTCTTAATTTATATCTATGTTGCGAAATTATATAAAAAATCAAACTTAAAGTGGCTCTATCAATTGTACAGATTTGGATTTATCTCAGTCGTTATTCAAATTGAATATCACCTTTAAAATACTGTAAATAGACAACAGACAGCTTACACATGATATAAACCAGTGTGATTAGTAACATTGCACTAAACCTTAAAGTTCGGAAACATTAAAAAAAACTTGGAAAAAAACCACATGAAATCATATATGTTAATGATGCCAGAAAGATTTTTAAGTAACTGAAGGAACACGACAACACCTGTGGAATTAACATTAGAATACTTGGTTCAAACAAAATTAAGCTACATTCTCAAAAAGTTGAACATTAACGAGTGGGTGGGTGAGTTACAACGAATAATGATGGGGAAGACGTGGCTAAAATTAAACATAATCAGATTTTAGAGAATTAAGCATAGTCAAAGTCGTACAAGTAAGCAAAAATGCCCTGTCCTAATCGGCCTTCAAAAATTCCTGGGTCAATAGCTGGACGTGTGAACGACATTACTAAAGACAATGGAGATTTATTTTTTACGTTCTTCCGAGTTGAAGAACTCTTCTTGGGAACTGTAGGATTCATTATTTCGTGATTTAGTGCCGACTTGGAAGCTGAATTTGAGAGGATTGCTGGAGTTTGTATATCAAAGGAACATGCAGTTAAATCTCCTATACTTAAACTTCTTCGTTTGTCAGGAATGTATGGAACAGGCGATAATTTACGAACTCGGCGGGAGGTTCTAACTGTCACTTTGTGCATATATCTCCAAAGTTTTAGAACATCAGGGGAAAGATTTTTAATGTCGTTAGAGGTAAGGCTATAAGTTGAAACTAAGTTATTAAAAGAGAATTGCTGGTCCGGGGTGAGTTTACAACTTTGCTGAGTTGCGGTTCTATTGTTTGTGACGTGGGACGTTAAGTCAATATAGGGGTAATTAGCCAATAACTTAGGAGTGCTTACAAAAGTCAATGAAATCAGCCCACAGCACAAAACATCAAATACACACAACTCATATGCCAATATAAAACATAAAATCATTACAATAAGACAAGAAAATTTAAAGCAATAAACCTGAAAAAAACTATGTATTAATAATCTGTATTCATAACACAAAAAGATTGCATCATCACAATTTCAACCTGAAATCAATGGACAAACAGAACGAAATTTCTAATCTTTGAGTTTGCAAAAAAAAAAAAAAAAAAAAAAAAAAAAAAACGTTTTTCAAGTTAGAAAACATAAAAATAATGTTTGACATTATTTATTATGTCTGCTATTGGAAAATCTATGTGTGACAAAATTATAATTACAAAAATTATTTGAGAATTACAATATTTTACTCATAACAAAACTGATTTAACACTTGTAAAATAATCTAAATGCGTTAGGTGTATGGCTGGGCTTGTCGAAAGATGTATAATCTGCTGAGTCCGGCGGGGCTATAGGATTCGTAGAAACACTGTTAGATAAACTTTTGTTACCTCTCACAGGGACCGACATAAAGTCTCCTCTGACATCCCAGCAACGTTTCTCTTCGAGGGGTAACTCTACCAGGCTTAAATAGAGGTTCTACAAAACGTCAATTCAGCTACTCCCACTAACTATTAATTTTGCACCATACCGTTTACGTCATTGAGAGAATGTTTAAGCCTGTACTGACCTACTAAACATTATTTCTTCTGATCATCAAAACAAATTTGGGTCACATGTGAGTAATTTCCCTATGCCAACCTTATGCCAGTCAGCAGAATTTACGTTTGACATACATTTCTGTCAGAATCAATACACGTTACAGAATACCGAAATTTCCAAATCTAGCTCAGCCTATACACGCAACAATATATTGCGTCTGAATCATAAAATAATATTCTTATGGGCACGTAGAGCCCTTGTTTTACACGATTTATGGGACGATACCGGAGTCTGTACGTGTCTAATTTCCTGTTCTAGAGCACATAAAATATAGCGCAACGACGACTGGCTGTTGTCTGCATTCGCTCCAGCAAACATCAATGTCCAATTAGACCAAGAAACTAACATCTGCTGCACCTGCAGCGTGAGAAGATTATGCGTGACATTTCTATGATTTTCTTTATCTTTTCTTTAGAATTTGTTTTGCATATCTTCTGCAAGATATTCTTGTGAAACACCGCGCTTCTTCAACGCTGCCTGGTGAAATCAGGTGTGCGATAAAGGCCAGCATCTTCCCACCCAAGACTACGTTTACATAACAAGTTTGCATTTCATTTTCTTTCAAATGATTAATAATTTTTTAAATTATCATTAATATGCACTATTTAGCTATCAGATGTTATATGTGCGCGTGAATATTTCCAAAACTCTTGTTTTTATTTTCTTTCAATTTTCAAAGATGCGTATTATTTTAAGTAAAGTCATTCATTAGTTTTTCGTAATGCCACAAGTGGAATTTCAAAGTCAGCTCTTAGGATCCACTTTCGTGTATCCTACAGGATACGTCATACCTATAATTTGCATTCAAAGTTCACATTTTCGCTCTAGTTGCTCTTGTATCTTATAGAACGCACCTTAGTGCAGGTATCTCTAGGTACTGCTATCAGTTTTTAGTAACCACTACAAGAAGCTGAAAGCAGGGGCGGTGTACAAAATATTACATATTATTGGCACTAAGTGATTCAGATGAATAATATTTTTGTGCTTTATAATCTCTTTACTAAATTCTGCAACCCTTAAACCTATAATGAAAAAATAATTTAGCTGTATTTATTATTATTATTATTATTATTATTATTATTATTATTATTATTATTATTATTATTATTATTATTATTATTATTATTATTATTATTATTATTATTATTATTATTATTATTATTATTATTATTATTATTATTATTATTATTATTATTATTATTATTATTATTATTATTATTATTATTATTATTATTATTATTATTATTATTATTATTATTATTATTATTATTATTATTATTATTATTATTATTATTATTATTATTATTATTATTATTATTATTATTATTATTATTATTATTATTATTATTATTATTATTATTATTATTATTATTATTATTATTATTATTATTATTATTATTATTATTATTATTATTATTATTATTATTATTATTATTATTATTATTATTATTATTATTATTATTATTATTATTATTATTATTATTGTTATTGTTATTGTTATTGTTATTGTTATTGTTATTGTTATTGTTATTGTTATTGTTATTGTTATTGTTATTGTTATTGTTATTGTTATTGTTATTGTTATTGTTATTGTTATTGTTATTGTTATTGTTATTGTTATTGTTATTGTTATTGTTATTGTTATTGTTATTATTATTATTATTATTATTATTATTATTATTATTATTATTATTATTATTAATTATTATTATTATTATTATTATTATTATTATTATTATTATTATTATTATTATTATTATTATTATTATTATTATTATTATTATTATTATTATTATTATTATTATTATTATTATTATTATTATTATTATTATTATTATTATTATTATTATTATTATTATTATTATTATTATTATTATTATTATTATTATTATTATTATTATTATTATTATTATTGTTATTGTTATTGTTATTGTTATTGTTATTGTTATTGTTATTGTTATTGTTATTGTTATTGTTATTGTTATTGTTATTGTTATTGTTATTGTTATTGTTATTGTTATTATTATTATTATTATTATTATTATTATTATTATTATTATTATTATTATTATTATTATTATTATTATTATTATTATTATTATTATTATTATTATTTGTAATTTTACTTCCAACTTTGTCATATCGGACGATGAATGGAATGGGTGAAATGATGCTCAAATGAGACCGGGGTCCATAGAGCTTATAGTTACCCGACATTCGTCTTTTCAGGATAAGGGAAAACCCCGGAAGGAACCTTATCCAGGTAACTCACCCTGACCGAGATTCAAACTCGGGACCTCTTGAACGTAAGGCAGACGTGCTACCATCTACGCTACCGAGGCGGGCAGCTGTATTATGTATAGTATTATTATTTAAAAGTAATGTATATTATACACTGCCAAAGTCGTCCACAAACATCATGATTCAAATTATCTAAAAGATCCTGTATTTCATGCAGTTATGCGTTTAGTAACACAGAATGTGTTAATATATATCAAAATATATTAATTAATGAATTGGAGTACTACAAGGACAATTGCACAATAATATTGTCTTCGTCGCAAAAAGAAAAACAAACACTACAGGTCCAGGGGAGAAATGGTGTTAGCTCTTGTACCAGTTCCAAGGGCTGATTCAGAGGAGGATGACAGCTGTCAAAGAGATGAAATTTTAATTCATTGTTAAGGATTATGAAGATACACAAGTACAATCAAACTTTATGTTTGAAAAAGTAGTTGAGGATGACCAAGTTCTTGAGTTAAATACGACTAAAGAAGAACCACACAAATAAGCCCATATTCAATAACGACCAAGTCAAGAAATACAGCTGGATGATGATGCACATTTCTCTGTTCATGATAAAAGAGGACGATGCAGGTACTTCCTCAAGGAACAGACACAGTTTTGCAGAAAGTTTAACATGAGATTGTGATTCACTGAAAAAAGAAACTGTTTTCTAGCTTTTCATACCAAATTATAATGTAAAATTTTTAAAATCTTATTTACATGTCTCTTGGCAATGTATCCTATAGGATACATGTTAGCCAGTTACATATGTACCTAGCTCTTGGTAGTGTATCTTGTAGGATGCGTGTCAGAATTTTGAGTAGGTAATACGTCTGCAATTTGTATTTTTATTATTAATATTTGTTCTTTGCACAAAATAAAGGTATGTTAAAGCACGGTCCCTTTTGTTAAATCTTTCCCCGCGTTTTGCCAATTTAAGGGTTAAATATTTGATTATCACTTCAGCCTGCTGTAATCTACTTGCACTTACTTGTAGCGAAATGTAGCAAACACTTATCTCGTTTTACCTAAAATAGATAAAACATGTAAGAATAATGATTGGATAGAGGTCCTGTAAATATAATTTCTAGTAAAATATAGTTATGGCACTTTTAAATTGAACACAATACATCATATTTTTATATGCAAGTTGAAAAGAAAATGAAGTGCCGATTGTGTAAGTTTTTCAGTTAGCGTCAGTTTTGAAGCGTCATTTTATTTTCTCAAATTAATGGAGAGATGTAGTTGTCAAGTGAATAATACTATGAAATAGAAACATAGATGTAGATCATATCACATGAGAGTTAGATATATTCATTGAAAATAATGAAAATGTATATTGGTCACAAAATATTGTTTACAAATTAGTAATTCAGTTCCTATATGAGTACTTTTTATTAGCTTTATTCGTTTTCATTAGGTATTTATGTCACCAGAATTATGTTATACTTTATTGCACAATATTTTCGTCATTGTGTAATGCCTTCATTTCACTGAAAATTGGACTTATTTCTGTGACTGAAGCGAAAAGTTAGTCAAGAAAGTTTTGCATTTATTAACGATTATTCTGCACCGCATATTATGCCAAAACATCATTAGCGATACGCGATGGGGTTAAAATACTGATTGTAGCCTCTTTTAGATTACAACATACATTCACACGAACATGTAAGCATGAACATAGGAAAGGGGAAAAATAAATACTTTAAAACATAATTATACGTTAAGCGAATTTAACTCGCATGCTGCAGCATGGTTAAAATGACATACACCGCGACAAGTTATTGTGAACAGTTTAAAGTAGCTGAAGTAGTCCTTTATGCCCGCCTCGGTAGCGTGGTGGTAGTGTCTGCCTCACGTTCAAGAGGTCCCGAGTTCGAATCTCGGTCAGGGTGAGTTACCTGGATAAGATTTTTTCCGGGGTTTCCCTTAACCTAGAAGACGAATATCTGGTAGCTCTAAACTCTATGGACCCTGGGCTCATTTGAGCATCATTTCACCAATTCCATTCATCGTCCGATATGACTTAATGTTGGAGAACGTAAATTACAACAAAAACACGTTCATTCTTTCGCTTTCTCGCTGTTTTTCTTCCTTTTCTTGTAGCAGTCTAAGATAGAAAGGATGATTAAAGGTATTTAATTCCAAGACAAATGATGTCAGTGTTCGTTATTCTACACTTGATGTATAGCAATAGTGTTTGAACTGCGTTCAGTTATTTAAACAAGCATAAATCATATATTTGATATGGAGCTGTGTAGGCGGTTACTATTTCCTGTTCCTTTGAAGATCGTAATAAGTCCGTTCGTTATCTCCAAGTTTTTAGAGGCTTTTGCCGAAGCCCTTCATTGAACTGTCACACCCAAGAATGAATATTAGACACGTCCATAGTACCATCACCACATGCCTCACTCAATTGGCGATGAATTTCAATAGGTTTCACACCACGAAATGGAGAAAACGGATGATTACGCGCTGTTTTTTTGCAATGAAAACGTCGCCATTTTAAGTATGAAAAAGTCCTAACTCCCATAGCTGCCACTAGAGTTCTGTGCACCCAACAGTGCTGCCACCTCTGTGATGCATTCACAAAGAGTCCACGTGTATTTAAAAAACCAAAAGCTACTATCGGTCCCAGGAAGTGCTTGTTCTGTCTCTAATGAACAGCGTTGATGTAATTTTTGCAGCCTGAACTTTGGATATATGAGATTACAGGGCTGCCCGCAGGGCGCAAATTAAGGTGCAAATTTTCAGTACTGCAGCCTGAACTTTTGATATATGAGATTACACGGCTGCCCGCAGGGCGCAAATTAAGCTGCAAATTTTCAGTACTCTAGCCTGAACTTTTGATATATGAGATTACAGGGCTGCCCGCAGGGCGCAAATTAAGCTGCAAATTTTCAGTACTGCAGCCTGAACTTTTGATATATGAGATTACAGGGCTGCCCGCAGGGCGCAAATTAAGGTGCAGATTTTCAGTACAGGCGACCACAAGTATTGGAAGCTATTAAACCAGAAGTACTTGAGGGCGTTCTCTCAAGTGGCGGAACTTAATTTATTGGTGGTAAGTGCTGTTTGCTTTCCTTTAACAAATCTTCAACACATTATTATGTTGGAACTCAGAAATAAATACCACAAATATTGTTGAAAAAACTGTGCGAGACTTTAGTGGACTGAAATCCTTCGTGTATTACTTTCATTTTACTTTCTCCACACAGAACTGTCTGTTCCTTTCTTATATTACTAACATCAAACAAAGGAAATAGTGAATTCGACCTAAAAGTTCAAAACTGGAAATACATGTTTAGAGGTCCCTGAATACAAAGGCGTTTTAAAACAAATCCTCTCTCTCCTCCAGTTTTGAAAAATTTGATGTCTTAGCAAACAATCCTATAGATTTCAATAAATATACCACATGATTAACATATTGAAATGAAAAATCAATTTGAGCTGTGGTCTTCCATCTGTGCAACTTTCGTATAACTCATACATCGTAAAAGACACAAAACTTACTACAATGAAACACGCACATCTTAACAAAGCACACACTTTCACAATTTTTCTGGAGCTAAACATTCCTGAGGCCACCTCAGTAGCGTAGGTGATAGCGGTCTGCATGATCTTTAAGAGCTCTAGGGTTCCAACCTCGCACAGCGTGATAGGGTTTTCAGGCGGTTTCCTCTTATCCTGAAAGATGAATGGTAACTCTAAGCTTCATGTACCCTGCGCTCATTTGAACATCATTTCATTCATCGTCCGATATGACTAAACATTGGAGGTTCTCACTTATCCTGAAAGATGAATGTCTGGCAACTCTAAGCTCTATGTACTCTGTACTCCTTTGAACATCATCTCATTCATCGTCAGATATGACTGAACGTTGGCGGTTTTCTCTTATCCTGTAAGATGAAAGTCTGGCAACTCTAAGCTCTATGTACTCTGAACTCATTTTAATATCATTTCATTCATCGTCAGATATGACAACGTTGGCGGTTTTATCTTATCCTGAAAGATGAATGTCTGCTAACTCTAAGCTCTATGTACTCTGAACTCATTTAAACATCATTTCATTCATCGTACGATATGACTTAACTTTGTAGGTTTTCATTTGTCCTGAAAGGTGAAATTCTGGTAACTCTAAGTTCTCTGTACTCTGAACTCCTTTGAACATCATTTCGTTCATCATCCGATATGACAACGTTGGTAGTTCTCCCTAACCCTGAAAGATGAATGTCTGGTAACACTAAACTCTATGTACCCTGTACTCATATGTACATCATTTCATTCACCGTCTTATATGACCTAACATTGGCGGTTTGCCCTTATCCTGAAAGATGAATGTCTGGTAACCCTAACCTCTATGTACTCTGTACTCATCTGAACATCATTTTATTCATCGTCCCATATGACCTAACGTTGGAGGTTTTCTCTGATCCTGAAAGATGAATGTCTGGTAACTCTAAGCTCTACGTACTCTGAACTCCTTTGAACATAATTTAATTCATCGTCCGATATGACAACGTTAGAGGTTTTCCCTAACCTTGAAAGATGAATGTCTAGTAAATATAACCTCTGTGTACCCTTTGCTTATTTGAACATCATTTCATTCATCGTCCGATATGACCTAACGTTGGAAGTTTCCCCTTATCCTGAAAGATGAATGTGTAGTAACTCTAACCTTTATGTACTCTGAATATATTTGAACAGCATTTAATTAATAGTCCAATATGACCTAAAGTTGGAGGTTTTCTCTTATCCTGAAAGATTAATGTCTTGTAACACTAACCTTTATGTACTCTGAACTCATTTGTACATCATTTCATTCATCGTCCGATATGACCTAAAGTTGGAGGTTTTCTCTTATCCTGAAAGATTAATGTCTGGTAACCCTAAGCTCTATGTAGTCTGAACTCATTTGTACATCATTTCATTCATCGTCCGATATGACTTGAACCTCATTTTATTCAGTGTCCGAGCCCGCCTCGGTAGCGTGGTGGTAACATGTCTGCCTCACGTCCAAAAGGTCCCGAGTTTGAATCTAGGTCAGGGCAAGTTACCTAGATAAGATATTTCCGGGGCTTTCCCTTATCCTAAATGACGAATATCAGGTAACTTTAAGCTCCATGGACCCAGGGCTCATTTGAGCATCATTTCACACAATTCATTCACCGTCCGATATGACTTAACGTTGGAGGACGTAAATTACAACAACAACGACATTCAGTGTCCGATATGACTTAACGTAAACTTGAGAGGGAAAAAAACTTGCTTGATATGCAACCCGTGATACAGCGAAAAGACGGACCAAGTCCCTGTGATATCTTAACCTCGTCTTCTTTTTTTTTATACTTCCAGCTTTGTTATTACAACAAATGACTACTGAAGGGATTGCGTACCTGGCTCCTCTCATTTTTTGAAAGCTATACATATTAACCTTAAGCGAGTTAAGTTTGTAACATACTTCACTATAACAGGGATAAATCTTTGAAAAAATAGTTCCGTTTACACATTTCATTATAAATGTAAACATAATTGCTATAATGAAATGTTCAACAACTGATCTTAAAATTCTCACCTACTCATTGAACTGACTCGAGAAACAATAAAACGTACACTGACATTGAAGGTAATGATACAACTGAAAAAGCAACTAATTATTAATGAGAAATACCTCAGAACACGCTGATGCCACTTAATCATAGAATGTTTTAAAGAGACCTTTTTACTGTGTAAAACTATCGTCTATGCCGGATGTCTAGCGTTATGCAAATTTAAATACATTTTCCACCGAAGAAAGTATTCACGGACTGTTCTTAAAAAAGCTGACATTTTAATTTTTGTACAAATTCCCTTAATATAAATGTTAATCAATAGCTCTAAGAAATGGTCAAATTTTTTAGGAAATAAAAGGCTTACTACTAATTTTACTTATCCTTCTGTTTACCTAGCTAATAGATAAAACCACGAACAAGACTTCGTTTTCTAAAAAGTATAAATATCTGTATTTAAATTCAATACCAAAGTTTGGCTCGATATCTTTATTTACGCCCTCCAGAGTTCTCACATCGAACGATCAGTGAAATGATGTTCAAGTAAGTACAGGGTACATAGAGCTTAGAATTACCAGACATTGACCTTTCAGGATAAGAGAAAACCTCCAACGTTAGGTCATATCGGGTGATGAATGAAATGATGTTCAAGTAAGTACAGGGTACCTAGAGCTTAGAGTTACCAGACATTCCTATTTCAGGATAAGAGAAAACCTCCAACGTTAAGTCATATCGGGCGATGAATGAAATGATGTTCAAGTAAGTACAGGGTACATAGAGCTTAGAATTACCAGACATTCAGCTCTCAGGATAAGAGAAAATCTCCAACGTTAGGTCATATCGGGCGATGAATGAAATGATGTTCAAGTAAGTACAGGGTACCTAGAGCTTAGATTTACCAGACATTCCTCTTTCAGGATAAGAGAAAACCTCCAACGTCAGGTCATATCGGGCGATAAATGAAATGATGTTCAAGTAAGTACAGGGTACCTAGAGCTTTGAATTACCAGACATTCATTTTTCAGGATAAGAGAAAACTTCCAACGTTAGGTCATATCGGGCGATGAATGAAATGATGTTCAAGTAAGTACAGGGTACCTAGAGCTTATAATTACCAGACATTTATCTTTCAAGATAAGAGAAAACCTCCAATGTTAGGTCATATCGGGCGATGAATGAAATGATGTTCAAGTAAGTACAGGGTACCTAGAGCTTAGAATTACCAGACATATATCTTTCAGAATAAGAGAAAACCTCCAACGTTAGGTCATATCGGACGATGAATGAAATGATGTTCAAGTAAGTACAGGGTACATAGAGCTTAGGGTCACCAGACTTTTATCTGTCAGGATAAGAGAAAACCTCCAACGTTAGGTCATATCGGGTGATGAATGAAATGATGTTCAAGTAAGTACAGGGTACCTAGAGCTTAGAGTTACCAGACATTCCTATTTCAGGATAAGAGAAAACCTCCAACGTTAAGTCATATCGGGCGATGAATGAAATGATGTTCAAGTAAGTACAGGGTACATAGAGCTTAGAATTACCAGACATTCAGCTTTCAGGATAAGAGAAAACCTCCAACGTCAGGTCATTTCGGGCGATGAATGAAATGATGTCCAAGTAAGTACAGGGTACCTAGAGCTTGGAGTTACCAGACATTCATCTTTCAGGATAAGAGAAAACCTCCAACTTTAGGTCATATCGGGCGATGAATGAAATGATGTTCAAGTAAGTTCAGGGTACCTAGAGCTTAGAATTACCAGACATTCATCTTTCAGGATAAGAGAAAACCTCCAACGTTAGGTCATATCGGGCGATGAATGAAATGATGTTCAAGAAAGTACAGGGTACCTAGAGCTTAGAATTACCAGACATTTATCTTTCAGGATAAGAGAAAACCTCCAACGTTAGGTCATATCGGGCGATGAATGAAATGATGTTCAAGTAAGTACAGGGTACCTAGAGCTTAGAATTACCAGGCATTTATCTTTCAGGATATGAGAAAACCTCCAACGTTAGGTCATATCGGACGATGAATGAAGTGATGTGGTTCAAGTAAATACAGGGTACATAGAGCTTAGGGTCACCAGACTTTTATCTGTCAGGATAAGAGAAAACCTCCAACGTTAGGTCATATCGGACGATGAATGAAATGATGTTCAAGTAAGTACAGGGTATATAGAGTTTAGGGTAACCAGACTTTTATCTTTCAGGATAAGAGAAAACCTCCAACGTTAGGTTATATCGAACGATAAGTGAAATGATGTTCAAGTAAGTACAGGGTACATAGAGCTTAGAATTACCAGACATTCACCTTTCAGGATAAGAGAAAACCTCCAACGTTAGGTCATATCGGGCGATAAATGAAATGATGTTCAAGTAAGTACAGGGTACATAGAGCTTAGAATTACCAGACATTCCTCTTTCAGGATAAGAGAAAACCTCCAACGTTAGGTCATATCGGGCGATGAATTAAATGATGTTCAGGTAAGTACAGGGTACCTATAGCTTAGAATTACCAGACATTTATCTTTCAGGATAAGAGAAAACCTCCAACGTTAGGTCAAATCGGGCGATGAATGAAATGATGTTCAAGTAAGTACAGGGTACCTAGAGCTTAGAATTACCAGACATTTATCTTTCAGGATAAGAGAAAACCTCCAACGTTAGGTCATATCGGACGATGAATGAAGTGATGTTCAAGTAAATACAGGGTACATAGAGCTTAGGGTCACCAGACTTTTATCTGTCAGGATAAGAGAAAACCTCCAACGTTAGGTCATATCGGACGATGAATGAAATGATGTTCAAATGAGTACATGGTACATAGAGCTTAGAGTTACCGGATATTCATCTTCCAGTATAAGAGAAAACCTCCAACATTAAGTCATATCGGACGAAGAATGAAATGATGTACAAATGAGTACAGGGTACATAGAGCTTAGAGTTACCTGACTTTAAGGGAAAACCTTCAACGTTAAATCATATCGGACGACGAATGAAATAAGGTACAAATGAGTTCAGGATACATAGAGCTTACGGTTACCAGATATTCATCTTCCAGTATAAGAGAAAACCTCCAACGTTAAGTCATATTGGACGAAGAATGAAATGATGTACAAATGAGTACAGGGTACATAGAGCTTAGAGTTACCTGATTTTAAGAGAAAACCTTCAACGTTAAATCATATCGGACGACGAATGAAATAAGGTTCAAATGAGTACATGCTACATAGAGCTCGGAGTTACTGGACATTCCTCTTTCAGGATAAGAGAAAACCTCCAACGTTAGGTCATATCGGGCGATGAATTAAATGATGTTCAGGTGAGTACAGGGTACATAGAGCTTAGAATTAATAGACATTCATCTTTCAGGATAAGAGAAAACCTCCAACGTTAGGTCATATCGGGCGATAAATGAAATGATGTTCAAGTAAGTACTGGGTACATAGAGCTTAGGGTCACCAGACTTTTATCTTGCAGGATAAGAGAAAACCTCCAACGTTAGGTCATATCGGACGATGAATGAAATAATGTTCAAGTAAGTACAGGGTACCTAGATCTTAGAGTTACCAGACATTCATGTTTCAGGTTAAGAGAAAACCTCCAACGTTAGGTCATATCGGGCGATGAATGAAATGATGTTCAAGTAATTACAGGGTACATAGAGCTTAGAGTTACCAGACATTCATCTTTCAGGATAAGAGAAAACCTCCAGCGGTAAGTCATATCGGACGAAGCATGAAATGATGTAAAAGAAGTACAGGGTACATGGAGCTTAGGGTCACCAGACTTTTATCTGTCAGGATAAGAGAAAACCTCCAACGTTAAGTCATATCGGGCGATGAATGAAATGATGCTCAAGTAAGTACAGGGTACATAGAGCTTAGAATTACCAGACATTCAGCTTTCAGGGTAAGAGAAAACCTCCAAAGTTAGGTCATTTCGGGCGATGAATGAAATGATGTCCAAGTAAGTACAGGGTACCTAGAGCTTGGAGTTACCAGACATTCATCTTTCAGGATAAGAGAAAACCTCCAACGTTAGGTCATATCGGGCGATGAATGAAATGATGTTCAAGTAAGTACAGGGTACCTAGAGCTTAGAATTACCAGACATTCATCTTTCAGGATGAGAGAAAACCTCCAACGTTAGGTCATATCGGGCGATGAATGAAATGATGTTCAAGTAAGTACATTGTACCTAGAGCTTAGAATTACCAGACATTTATCTTTCAGGATAAGAGAAAACCTCCAACGTTAGGTCATTTCGGGCGATGAATGAAATGATGTTCAAGTAAGTACAGGGTACCTAGAGCTTAGAATTACCAGACATTTATCTTTCAGGATAAGAGAAAACCTCCAACGTTAGGTCATATCGGACGATGAATGAAGTGATGTTCAAGTAAATACAGGGTACATAGAGCTTAGGGTCACCAGACTTTTATCTGTCAGGATAAGAGAAAACCTCCAACGTTAGGTCATATCGGACGATGAATGAAATGATGTTCAAGTAAGTACAGGGTACCTAGAGCTTAGAATTACCAGACATTAATCTTTCAGGATAAGAGAAAACCTCCAACGTTAGGTCATATCGGGCGATGAATGAAATGATGTTCAATTAAGTACAGGGTACCTAGAGCTTAGAATTACCAGACATTCCTCTTTCAGGATAAGAGAAAACCTCCAACGTTAGGTCATATCGGGCGATGAATTAAATGATGTTCAAGTAAGTAAAGGGTACATAGAGCTTAGAATTACCAGACATTTATCTTTCAGGATAAGAGAAAACCTCCAACGTTAGGTCATATCGGACGATGAATGAAGTGATGTTCAAGTAAATACAGGGTACATAGAGCTTAGGGTCACCAGCCTTTTATCTGTCAGGATAAGAGAAAACCTCCAACGTTAGGTCATATCGGACGATGAATGAAATGATGTTCAAATGAGTACATGGTACATAGAGCTTAGAGTTACCGGATATTCATCTTCCAGTATAAGAGAAAACCTCCAACATTAAGTCATATCGGACGAAGAATGAAATGATGTACAAATGAGTACAGGGTACATAGAGCTTGGAGTTACCAGACATTCATCTTTCAGGATAAGAGAAAACCTCCAGCGTTAAGTCATATCGGACGAAGCATGAAATGATGTAAAAGAAGTACAGGGTACATGGAGCTTAGATTTACCTGATATTCATGTTTCAGGATAAGGGTAAACCTCCAAAGTTAAGTCATATCGCACCATGAATGAAATGTGGTACATCCAGTAACGCACATTAGTCACATCCATGGTACCATCATCACATTCCTCACTCAAATGTCTTTGTTTGTTAGCACACGATGATCTGTCTTCATTGATCTGTCGTACCCAGGAACGTACATTAGACACTGCCAGGGTACCATCAACACATGCATCGCTCAAATGTCTTGGTTTGTTGTCATACGATGTTCCGCCTTCATTGAACTGTCGCACCCAGGGACGCACATTAGACAACCCATGGTACCATCAACACATGCCTCACTAAACTGTGTTTTTTTTTTTTCACGCAATGATCTGCCTTCATTGAACTGTCGCACCCAGGAACGTACCTTAGACACGTCCATGGTAACATCACCACATGCCTCACTCAACTAGCGATCAATTTCAGTATGTGTCAAACTACGAAAATAGAGAAAACGAATGATTACACGCTGTTCTTGCAATGAAAACATTGGCAGGTTTCTCCTTACCCTGAAAGATGAATGTCTGGTAACCCTAAACTCTGTGTACCGTGTACTCATCTGTACATCATTTCATTCATAGTCCGATATGACCTAACGTTGGAGGTTTTCTCTAACCCTGAAAGATGAATGTCTGGTAGACCTAACATCTGTGTACCCTGTACTCATTTGAACATCATTTCATTCATCGTCCGATATGGCTTAAAGTTGGCGGTTTTCCCTTATCCTGAAGGATGAATGTCTGGTAACTCTAAGCTCCATGTCCCCTGCACTCAGTTGAACATCATTTCATTCATCGTGCGATAAGACTTAACTTAGGAGGTTTTCTCTTATCTCTTGACCTGCAGAGGGATAAAAACTTCCTTGGTATGCAACCCGTGATACAGCGAGAAGACAGACCAACTGCCTGTGATATCGTAACCTCGGCTTTTTTTTATTATACTTCCATCTTTGTTGTTAAAACAAATGGCTATTGAAGGGATTGCATAGCTGACTATTCTCATTTATTGATAGCTATACAAGTTACTCTTAAGTGAGTTAATTTTGTAACGTACTTCACTATTACAGAGATAAATCTTTGAAAAAATAGTCACGTTTACACATTTCATTATATATATAAACACAAATGCTATAATGAAAAGTTCAACAATTGATCTTAAAATTCTCACCTACTCATTCCATTGACTCGAGAAACAATAAAATGTTCACAGACCTTTGAATAATGATACAACTGAAAAAAGAAGGTAGTCATTAATAAGAAATACCTCAAAACACGCTGGTGCCACTTACACAAATTATGCTTTAAAGATATCTTTTTGCTCTGTAAAACGTATCCGACTATTGCATAACGTCTAGCATTATGCAAAATTAAAAACAATTTCTACCGAACAAAGCATTCAGAGACTGTTCGCAAAAAGCTGACATTTTAATTTTTGTACAAATACCCTTAACATATATTTTAATTAATAACACTAAGAAATGGTCAAATCGTTTAGGAAATAAAAGCTTTATGACAACATTTACATTTCCTTCTGTTTACATAGCTAACAGATAAAACAACGAACAAGACGAACAAAAGTATAAATATTTGTAAATTAAATTCAATAACAAAGAATATCTCGATATCTTTATTTACGTCCCCCGGAGTTCTCATATCGAACGATCAGGGTACATAGGGCTTTGAAATACCAGGGATTCATCTATCAGGATAAGAGGAAATCTCCAACGTTAAGTCATATCGGAAGATGAATGAAATGATGTTCAAATGAGTACATGGTACATAGAGCTTAGAGTTACCGGATATTCATCTTCCAGTATAAGAGAAAACCTCCAACGTTAAGTCATATCGGACGAAGAATGAAATGATGTACAAATGAGTACAGGGTACATAGAGCTTAGAGTTACCTGACTTTAAGGGAAAACCTTCAACGTTAGATCATATCGGACGACGAATGAAATAAGGTTCAAATGAGTTCAGGATACATAGAGCTTACGGTTACCAGATATTCATCTTCCAGTATAAGAGAAAACCTCCAACGTTAAGTCATATCGGACGAAGAATGAAATGATGTACAAATGAGTACAGGGTACATAGAGCTTAGAGTTACCTGATTTTAAGAGAAAACCTTCAACGTTAAATCATATCGGATGACGAATGAAATAAGGTTCAAATGAGTACAGGCTACATAGAGCTCGGAGTTACTGGACATTCATCTTTCAGGATAAGAGAAAACCTCCAACGTTAAGTCATATCAGACGATGAATGAAATGATGTTCAAATGACTACAGGGTACATAGAGTTTAGAGTAACCAGATATTCATCTTTCAGTATAAGAGAAAACCTCCAAAGTTAAGTCATATCGGACGATGAATGAAATGATGTACAAATAAGTACAGGGTACATAAAGCTTAGAGTTACCTGACATTCATCTTTCCAGATAAGGGAAAACCTCCAGTGCTAAGTGATATCGGACGACGAATGAAATGCGGTACATCCAGGAACGCACATTAGACACATCCATGTTACCATCATCATATTCCTGACTCAATTGTTTCGGTTTGATATCACACGATGATCTGCCTTCATTGAACTGTCGTACCCATGAACGTACATTAGACACACCCATGGTAGCATCACCACATGCCTTGCTCAACTGTCTTGATTTGTTGTCACACGATTTTTTGCGTTGATTGAACTGTCGTCTCCAGGAATGCACTTTAGACACACCCATGGTATCATCGCCACATGCCTCACTCAACTGTCTTGGTTTGTTATCACATGATGATCTGCCTTCATTGAACTGTCTTACCCAGGAACGTACATTAGACACACCCATGGTACCATCACCACATGCCTCACTCAACTGTCTTGGTTTGTTTTCACACAATGATCTGCCTTCATTGAACTGTCGCACCCAGAAACGTACATTAGATACACCCGTGGTACCATCACCACATGCCTCGTTCAACTGCGTTTGTTTGCTGTCACAAGATGTTCTACCCTCATTGAACTGTTACACCCAGGAACGCACATTAGACACACCCATGGTACCATCACCACATTCCTCGCTCAACTGTCTTTGTCGATGTTCTGCCTTCATTGAACTGTCACACCCAGGAACGTACATTAGACACACCCATGGTACCATCACCACCTGCCTCGCTCAACTATCTTGGTTTGTTGTCACACGATGTTCTGCCTTCATTGAACTGTCGCACCCAGGAACGCTCATTAGACACACCCATGGTAATTGAACTGTTCACCCAGGAACGTACATTAGACACACCCATGGTACCATCACCACCTGCCTCGCTCAACTGTCTTGGTTTGTTGTCACACGATGTTCTACCTCCATTGAACTTTTCACCCAGGAACGTACATTAGACACACCAATGGTACCATCACCACAAACCTCGCTCAACGGTCTTGCTTTCTAGTCACACGATGTTCTGCCTTCATTGAACTGTCACACCCAGGAACGTACATTAGACACACCCATGGTACTATCACCACCTGCCTCGCTCAACTGTCTTGGTTTGTTGTCACACGATGTTCTGCTTTCATTGAACGGTCACACCCAGGAACGTACATTAGACACACCCATGGTACTATCACCACCTGCCTCACTCAACTGTCTTGGTTTGTTGTCACACGATGTTCTGCTTTCATTGAACTGTCACACCCAGGAACGTACATTAGACACACCCATGGTACCATCACCACCTGCCTCGCTCAACTGTCTTGGTTTGTTGTCACACGATGTTCTGCTTTCATTGATCTGTCACACCCAGGAACGTACATTAGACACACCCATGGTACCATCACCACCTGCCTCGCTCAACTGTCTTGGTTTGTTGTCACACGATGTTCTGCTTTCATTGAACTGTCACATCCAGGAACGTACATTAGGCACATCCATAGAACTTCATGAAAACGAACTTGAAACGAATCGCGCTTCTCTGCACTGTTCTGTCGACTCACCTATTATGTGTTTCAAATGGGAAGAGTTCTCGCCGTAGCCAATCAGACGCGTTAGAACCTTCAGCGTTTGCACCTCGTTATCCCCCCTCTCTCCCTCTCTCTCGCACACTGGCTAGCGTTTTTGGCGCTAAGGCAAACTGAATTTTTCAAACATTTATATCAGTTGTTGAAATCACAATTGCAACATGAATATGCATATATTACGAAAATGTTTCAAATATTTAGTTTAAAATTAATTATAGTTTATGAATTACTTATTCTTCTAATTCAACGAAAATACCAGCGGTGCATCCGTATAGCTGTGAATGTTACTTACGTTAAGAGATAATTTGCCAATGTCATTGTCTTCAAGGTCTGAGTACTGCAAATTTATGATGATGGCTTCCAAAATCTCGTTACGTGCTATTTCTTTCCAAAAGTCGTCTTCTTGTAGTTTATCTAATGTCTCACGCGGTTTTCCCAGTCTTGTTCCGTTCCTTGTCAATTTCTTCGTAAATAACTCGAATTTTCGGCCCAAGGTTCCTCTAGTAACGTCAGAGATACCGCGAGTGCTAGGGGTCCGCAGCGCCCGCACCACAACAGCTGAAGGGGACGGATCCTCTACGGGAGGGCTTTACTTACCCATGTTATGCTGAAACTGGCAACCGCTGTTGTCCATATATGTTTGGCACCTCTTTAGGAAATTATCCATCACTCGCCGTAGTTCACGTTGAGAAATCCTGACAATTTACTGGTGGATATTTTGTTTTAATCCTTCCAAGGTGTGTGGGTTTGTCCTGTACACTTTATGCTTTAAGTTACCCCAGAAGCAGAAATCGCAGGTGATTAGGTCAAGGGACCAAGGGGGCTAGAAATCTCTACTGTTATTCTGTTATTACAACTATTCTGTCCCGAAACACATTTTCAATTGTTCTCATCGGGGCTATAGATTGGCTATATGAGCTGTTGCAGGGTCTTGTTGAAAAAGGCAAAATCACACTTCCTGGCCGTTAATTCCCTAAAAAAAGGGTGGGCGGGAAAAACTATATTCAATGTACGCGCCTGTCTATGAGAGAGACTGTCGGCAACGAGTGCTTAGGTCACAGACAGGCAAAACATCGCGCAGCCGGTTCGGATACTTTTGGATCTCTAGGTGCATATGACATGATTATATGCACTGTATGTTATATTTAATATACCTACCTATCTAGAAATGATATCCGCTGATTTTACTTACCAGTAAAAGTTCCAGTCATCATCTGGAGTAACTTGAAGCCAACCCCGTTTCTCAAAGTTGGAGATGATGACCGTTTTGTCAAGATCGGTGCAATATGCAAGCCGCATTCGGTCGGCACTCCCCGCAGCAGCCAACTTTTTCGTAAACAGAAAAAAAGATAACATTATACCAAATGGGATGACAATATCTATCATACACAAGAACGGCTGTGCATATTTTCAGACTTCTTCAATAACTAAGAGTGCTTTATTAGTACCTAGAGCACATTTGGATATAAACCCCATGATGATTTCCCAGAAACGGGAACAGAACGAGAAAAATACGCATTAAAGGCTAAGCGAAGATGGAAACGGTTCACACAAATATACAATTTAAATCAAACAACTGTAATATGCAGTCCCAGCATTAATAAATGAAAAGCACATTGTTCTTGTTCTGGTCTTATTATTTAGATTATACTTTTTTACCGTTTTGAGCACGATATCTCTCACAGTGTTTGTCGCACAATTTACATACATAGTCTTTATCCGGCTGATGAAATCTTTGGTTTCATGCAAAAACTTGCATTAAAGCACGTTTATTATATGGACTTAAATCGTGTGCCATTGACCATATTCCGGCACTGCAACCAGAAAAATAATGACGTAATTTCTTAGCGATAAGCAAGCAGTCATGTCATCACCACCTTTTCATCACCTCCTGACTTTTGTGGATTTAATAAACCCTCAGCAAACTCGACTTCATTTAAAACCTCTAATGGAACACATTTCGTTTTTACAACAGTCATCCATTTTCCTTTAAAATGCTTCAGATCAACAAAATCACATTATACAGAAAATGAAGATATTTACAGTGGAGTAATAAACACTACACAAATAAAAATATTTAGTAAATATTCTCCACTTAACTTAAGCCGAGGAGAACTGCTGGCAAAAGTAAGCAAGAAACTCAAAAGGAAAATAGAAACCTCACAAACAATTCACTAAGAATAATAACAGGAGCTGTGAAAACACCAATTGCCATACTACAGACCTTCACAAGAAATATGGCTATAGAGCTGGAACATGTACTAAAGGCAATTACCCTAGCACAAAAACTGCTAGTTAACAAAAATAGACACAAGTGGTATCACACAGCGGATAATATAAGCAATCTAAAAACCCAAACAAGCTTCAGAACATACATAAATAACTCAAAACACAAGAACATAATAACAACAAATATAACAACAATAGAGGAAACAAGCCCAACAGAATATATTGACATACATTATAAGAATGACCTGTTATATACAATACATAAGCAAAACAATTTACCAGATGAAATGAGAGCAATAGCAATAGCCACAGAAAATGAAAGATATCCAGAAAAAGAATGGCTCCGAATTGATGGATCCTTTATAAACAAACAAGATGCTGGTACAGGAGTGTACTGTAAACACTTCGCACAGTATCTAACACTAGACGAAACTTCAAACCATTATGATGGAGAACTAACAGCCATAAAAGCAGCACAGCACTGCAGAACGTCCTGTACAGACCGTACATAAAGCAAAACATAGTGATCTTAACAGATTCAAAATCAGCCATAGATGGGATTGTAAATTACAAAAACAAAACAACAAAAAACATAAAAGAAATAAGAAGTTTAATTATAGCTCTCGACTCAAGAAACCATGTCACCCTGCAATGGATTCCAGCCCATGTTGGACTTTTAGGTAATGAATATGCTGACCAACTAGAAAAAAAGGTGCAATTCAAAATATAAAACCTGTAAGACAAATTGAAGTTAATAAACAATTAAAAAACATTAAGCTACATTTTGAAAGACAGCAAGGACTTGATGAAGAAGATAAACTAAAAGACATTGGAGACAAAACTGACATACAAAAAATACCAAGAAAAACTGCAGTGGCCCTACTTAGAATGGAAACTGGCCATGATTGTCTTACAGAACACCTTTATAAAATACACTGCATACCTACACCCAAATGTGTAAAGAGGATGTCATCATGAACAAACACCATTTGGACAAATGTAATGGTCTCAAAAGTGGGAACCTACAGGCTTTATATTGGGAAGCTAGGGGGGGAAATGATGCAAATCAACTAATCCCCAGTACCATTAGTCAACAACAACAACTTAAGAAGCCGATGACAATAGTTCTATTGTGTTTTTGCGAAATTAATTGCAATTGATTCTGTTTTTAGGTTTGTTTCGTCTTCAGATGTTGGTAATACGTAAATACATAGTATCCTTGACAACGAAGTGTGTTTGACAACGAATTGTGTTTGACTGATGTGGGCAAATGTTCATGAAATTAATTCCGCAAAAATATAAAAGAAATATTGTCATCAGCTTCTTAAGTTAAGCGGAGAATATTAACTAAATATTTTTATTTGTGTAAAATTACATTTCCTTATCATGTGTGTTACACATTTCTCATCTCCAGTACATTATAATATAACGTTTCGTAAATGCATTATGTGTTTCAAATGGGAAGGTGCTTGTCCTTGAGTGCTACTAGGTGAGCAACCAATCGGAGTACTGTGGTGTTGTCGTATTGCATTCCCCCTAAGTGTTGTGTGACGAGCGCCAAACTAATCAATCTCTAATAGCTACTATTCGCGCTAAGACAAAAATTCAGATTTTGCGCAAACTGATCCATGTGGAAGGAGAGAGTAATGTATTTAAAGTAGCCGTAAAAACCCCATATTTTTAGCTCAAATAGTTTTCCTAATATAAATAAAGTAGATACCATTATATTATAAAAATGCATTGTGACGTAAGCACTGTGATGAACATCATTATTCGTTGGCATGTATGCGTGAACGTATATTTAAAATTACTCAGAACTGAAACGTAAACATTTGACATGACGTGATAAAAGAAATATGTACTTTGAATAAGCCATAATGTTTGTTAAATTCGATGAGAGGAAACAATACACTTCCTGCTGGTCTGGCAGAACGTGTCTGGTAACATTAAATCTTTGTTTATAAGACAAGTTATTGTTTATCAGATACAGCAAAAGAAATAAAAAATCTTCTAGCACTGGAAACAATCAATACCAGATATCCCACAGAAGAATGGCTACACATATATACTGATGGATCCACCAGAGAAAACCTTACTGGAGCTGGAGCTGTGTGTACACATTTTTCCTTTTATCATTTTGTTGGCAGAGACACAACAAATTATGATGGAGTAATAGAGGCTATACACATTGCTCTCCGACAATTACTAAATCTTCCCTTAAATAAGTTTAACAAGGCAGTAATTCTCTCAGATTCTAAAACTGCAATTCAAGGAATATGTTCAAATGCTACAAAGAAGTCAACAAAAATTAGAGAATGCTACAAAATGTTAACACAACTCCAAAAAGTTAATAAGATTGTCCATCTCCAATGGATTCAAGCACACTGTGGCGTCATGGGGAATGAAACTGCAGATATACTTGCAAAGAAAGGCACAACAATAAAGCAAAAGTATAAATTTAATTTCCAATACTCCTCAATAAAACGCTTGATCACTACAACATTTTCTCACTGATACCTAAAAGAAATAGAAACAAACGCCAAAGACAAAGAAATGGATCACACTACTTTCCAACACAGATATAATCCCCCAGGGACCAAGGAAAACAGCAGTTGCAGCCTTCAGACTATTGACAAGTCACAACTGTTTGGCAAGTCATCTCTACAGAATAGGTATCTTAGCTTCACCACTATGTGTCCTGTGTAACGATCCAGAAGAAATGAATGAAGTCCACTTGAAGACCTGCGAAGCATTTAGATCAGAAGAAACTACAGTTCAAAAGTATTGGAAAGCAGGAATGCTAATGGCTTCATTGCCAGATGCAAGGCATTAGAAAATAACAACAACCTATATCTTTGTTTACGAATGTTTCGTAATCTCTATTTACTATTGAGAGTTCAAAGCAGTACTATTCAGTTACTCTTCCATGAAAAAGTGTATCAGTTGGATGAATGAGATAGGGTCCACCTCCCCCCTTACTACTGTTAGAAGAATTGAGTTAGTGTGGGCTCAAATTATGTTGCAAATAGAAATAATATATATATAATTTAAATTGACTGACGTTGGATTACTTATTCACGAAGAAATTAACAAGGAACACAAGACTGGGAAAACTGCGTGAGACATCAGATAAACTACAAGAAGACGACTTTTGGAAAGAAATAGCACGTAATGAAATTTTAAAACCTATCATCATAAATTTGCAGTACTGAGACGATGAAGACAATGACAATGACGAATTATCTCTTAACGTAAGTAACATTCACAGCTATACGGATGCACCGCTGGTATTTTCATTGGATTAAAAAAATAACTAATTCATAAACTATAACTAAATTTAAACTAAATATTTAAACCATTTGCGTAAAATACGAATATCCAAGTTGAATTTGAGATTTCAACAACTACATTATTATAAAACTTTGGAAAACATACGAGTCAAATGGAGAATTTAATGTAAGGACGGCACGTTGGCCATGGTAGCTCAAAGGTTAAGAGCGACTGGACGTAAACCAGGAGAACCGTGGTTCAAATCCAGGCCTCAGCATTGAATTTTTCATGTTGACTCTATCAAAAAGCTTAGCCTATGTACGGCTAGTGTGGAGAAATGATTAATTTCCATCAATTAACTAAAATTCAAATCCTTGCTTAAAGTTAGTTCTAATATTCATTAATGGATACCAAATAAATATTATGAAATTAGACCATTCGTGCTTAATAATAAGCATAAACCATTTACTTTTTGAGGATTTCAATAGATTTTCATTAATATAAACTTTTTAGGCAGTAACCACCACGGTCGGTGACACTGGCTATTTGTCTTTGCAAAGCTTTCTTTACACAAAACCTAGACGTCCAGCCGTGAAGAAGATATTGGTGCATTTAAATGTCAACTAAATTTACAGTTCATTGAAGATCAGTCCTGACTTTAAAAATTAAATCACAAAATTTTATTATGCTAAGTTTTATGGGGATATTTAGAACATACGCTATTTCCCTTGTACTTATGTTTAATTCCGGTATTAATTGTTCTAGACAAAAAGCAGACTATTTTATAACGGAAACATTGGTTATAATGTATGGGACTGAAAAAAAAATGTCAGAGATAACAATTATACTGATAAGCAAAATTTAACTTTTCGTCTGGAGTTTTATTTTAATATGTCATTATCCCTAATTTGAGTGTGCTGAATCAGAATATGAACTTAGTTTTTCTTCATCACATTCCAATTTTTGACAATATAGGAAATAGTAAACTATGCATTTATAAGTTAATAAATCCATAACTGTGAACACAACACTCTTCAGAATTAACTAATGTTTCATATCACTTAAATTTGAACATTTAACCAGTTTTTTACATACTGCCTTGAAATGAAATAAACGTTTTGTAGAGTTCCTACTATGGAAAGTTCAATACACATCTTTTCAACGACCAGCAATAATCAGCTATCATATTCACATTCCACTTTCCCCTTTCCATTTCCTTTATGTCCTGGTGAAATCTTTCACCCTGCTCCTCACTGACAGCCGAGATTTTCTGGAAAAAAGTCCAAATGAGAGTGCAGGAAATGTACTTTCACACTCTTATTGCAGCTCAGCTTTCGAAAGTTCTCGAGTATATTTTCTACAATATTTTTGTAATTTGGATCCTTTTAATTTCCCAGAAAGTTTTTGATGACACTCTTAAAACAAATCCATGCCTGTTTTTCAGCATTTCATTGTTTCTTTAAATAAGTTATCAGAAATCAACTTATCAACTAAAATAAGACCTGAAGCTTTCCTGGCGACAAATACGCTTTCTTCTCGGGCAGCCAGACAGGTGAAAATATGATTAGATATCAACGTTTCGGGAGTGTGCATCTCTCCCATCATCAGGATATTTATAAAATGTTATAAACCACAAATGAAATATAACCAAATATAAAACCAATTATATATCTTTATATTTATAACGTTTAATAAACTATAACACTTTTTTATAGTTGTGTTATATCCAGTATTTCATTTCAGGTTATAACTGTTTATAAATATCCTGGTGATGGGAGAGATGTACACTCCCGAAACGTTGATATCTAATTATATTTTCACCTGACTGGCTGCGCGAGAAGAAAGTGAACTTATCAACTAATTTGTGTACCAACAAATACTCCCTCTTTAAATTTAGCATTAGATGTTCCAGGGAACTTCTTGCAGATATATTTGCAGCAGTTATCCTTATTGAAAGCCTTCACATATTGCTTTACATTAAGCCTAATTTTATGTTCAAAGGTGGTAAAATAACATTTTTGGGGTCCAGAAGACCCTCATGAATTACATTTTTCATTCCTGGCACGAAACTGTCTCTCTGCATCCAATTTTTTCTTATGCAGTGCTCAACAACAAAATTTCCACAGATATGGCAAAATATATCAGGGTTACACAGAAAATGAAGCTATTTACAGTGGAGTAACAAACACTACACAAATAAAAATATTTAGTAAATATTCTCCACTTAACTTAAGAAGCCGATGACACTTCTTCTATTACGTTTTTGTGAAATTAATTTCATGGACATTTGCCCACATCTTCAGTCAACACAATATCACAACACAATAACAATAACACAATTGTGTTGACTGAAGATGTGGGCAAATGTACATAAAATTAATTTCACAAAAACATAATAGAAGAATTGTCATCGGCTTCCTAAGTTAAGTGGAGAATAATAACTAAATATTTTTATTTGTGTAGTATATCAGGGTTGTTTTTACACTTTCTAGAAGACAATTGTTTCACATTCTCAAAATATGTATGACATACAACTGCCTATCACAAAAACAGACGCCCACCTCGGTAGCGTAGATGGTAGTGTATCTGCCTCACGTTCAAGAGGTACCGAGTTCGAATCTCGGTCAGGGTGAGTTACCTGGATAAGGTTTTTTCCGGGGTTTCCCTTGTCCTAAGAGACGAATGTGGGTTAACTCTAAGCTCTATGGACTCTGGACTCATTTCACCCATTGCACTCATCATTCGATATGACAACATTGGAGGACGTAAATTACAGAAAAAAAAAACAGAATCTCAATATTTGAAAAGCAGTTATAGACTGATCTAAATTGGGAGTGATTGAATTTAAAATGAGGCATGTATTGTTGTTTGTTACACTGTTACATTCTTATATTGTTGTGAAGCAATTTAATTTCAACAATGAAATCAGTATTGTTTCTTCCTTTACTGATTTCTTTTCAGTTCCATACAATATATTTATGCACAGAACTACATTAAAACGTTTTAGGTATAATTACTAATTGTGCAAAAATGGTACGTAGAAAAAAACTGATTATAGTTTTGGAATCAGCACATCAAATTTAGTTAAGTAGACCTATTTTGGAGGAAACTCCAGAAACATGCATAACGGCGTTATCAATGTGGTAAAAGATGCCTTCAAGTACATTAGGTCGATATTTCAAGAACAATTTGGCTAAATATGGTATACTTTTAACCAATGTCTTTTACAGGCGAGAAGGCACATGAAATGAATATACTCTCACAGAAAATGAATGCTTTTGAATGTTTTCGTTGTTTTAACACCACCTAATAAAGATACATAGAACTTTTAAAAGTACGGGTGGTAATTTCACAACATTTTCGCAAGGAAGAATGTATAACCTTAAAAATTCTAATATCTTGCTTCTATAACAGTGATAAAAGGAATTTGTTACCTTTAAAATATTATGTGACACTATTAAGGCACTTGCGATGGTAATAAAGAAAGAACATTAAAATATACAAGAAGGAAATAATGGATTATGGTTATGACGATAGAATAAATTAAATAAATAGTTGTTAACGATGGTGTCAACAATCTACTAACATGGGCAAATATTATCCACCTGGCCGGGGCTGGACTACGACTTTGGGGTCAACAGGCCAGTGATAATAATACAGATAAAGGAAATTAATATTATCTGTGCTTGGAAACGAAGCTGGAATTGTCATGCTTTATTAGTTCATTAAGACAAATTATCACCTTATTTATATTACACGTACAAACTATAACTACGATCATACAATGAAAATCAACCAAAATTAATAAGTAACTGTAGTTGAAACGCTAAAAAAGGAAGTATATATTTCACAGATATGTGGCAAACAATAGTTTCATGAAAGACCACGCGCCCAACAAAGTGTTAAGATATACTACTTCTAATGGAAGAGGAATACTTAAATAATGCATTCGCAGTTTTTAACTGTACTCTGAAATCTTAATAACGTTTGTGGAAGTATTAAAGTTCATCATACCTGCTGTACATTACCCCGTTCCCATATTTTCTGCTCTCGATAATGTTCACCGCCATTGTTGCTATGACAATCACAATAAACAACTGCCGCTGCAATCGATTATGGCCTGCTAACCATCTAACAAACCTACGTTGTGGGTGCATCATAGGGTAATCTGAAAACCCACTTAGTTAAAGCTTTCGCCATTGAAAATCCTTTTCTTTCTAATTAAATATTTTTAAGAGATCACTATGTGATGGCTTTGACACTCTATTCTCTTTGCATGTCCAGTACATTAAAAAACTAAATTCATATTTGAGGAGAGTATACATATTGCAAAATCGAAATAAATAAAACGAATACCTCGGAAATTGTTCATTCCATATTTTTTGTCTTCTTCTTTAACTGTACTCTTACTCTAGTTCCTCAGCCCTTTATCGGGTGATCAACCGATGTCTGGTATGAGACTTACGTTAGTAGATGACGTAATAAGAACAAGATAAAATGATACGAAAGATGATGATGGAGAAATTGGTAGTAAACGGGGCACCCGAAGAAAACTCACCCCAGCGCCGTGTTGTCCACCATGAATCTTACTTTGCGGTCGTCTGGGATCGAACCAAGGAAAAAGTCTTTGAGCTAAATTCTGTGATTTTTGGCTGTCTCTTATGGTTTACAAATAATACAAAAGTCATTCAAAATGAAGAAGTCAAAGGTTATTCCTAGAAAATTCAGCATACACATTTTCTTTTGTCTTTTTTTTTTTGTAATTTACGTCCTCCAACGTTAAGTCATATCGGACGATGAATGGAATGAGTGAAATGATGCTCAAATGAGCCCGGGGTTCATAGAGCTTATATTACTTACATATTTGATTCTATTATGTTTAAATTCCTAAAGGCCAATAATTGTTAATATTAATGCTTGTACTTCGGGATTTGAAACAAATGTACACTCTTGTGTTTACATATCATTGCATTCGTATAGTACTACTTGGCAAAGCGAGAAAGCGTATCGACAAAAATTCGCAACACAAGAGTTGTTTACCTCAGCTTATCGCACATACACGGTGAGTCCAGTGTATGTATAGTCTGTTCAGATGCAATCATGTCTTCTGGACAGCAATGTGCCATACATCGGCAGGCGCGAGAAATCATAGCATATAGACACACGCAGCTTCCAATCGCTGTATTTGTTTCGTAACTTACTGTACATCAGCTTACTAATATTTCACTCTTCTAATCGACCAGATAAGACCCGATAAGGGACGATCGCAACGCTGGTCACGTGAAAGTCAATACCCCTTGTAACCGCAGTATCAGGCAGCGATTAGTAGGCGGCGAATTAATCGAAATCAGATAATTAAAAGAAGAAGATAAATTAATAAAAATGCTTTGCTAAATTAATATAAAAATCTTGTTATAATAATATGAAATTAGAATGGATAGAATAATGATTAAAATAGCGGTTGACTTAAAGAATAAGAAGGGAAGAATATAATTTAATATAACATATATACTAGCATCCAGGCAAGAAAGCGAAAATATTCTTGTATAAATTTGTACACGTCGGAGAGACAGGAAGGAAGGACCGTTACCTTCTTTGTGCTAGGTAAAGTTCAATGTCTGAGAACTATAGAATACTTCCAGCCAGGAATGTGTTGGGACAGAGGGGCTTTCAAAATGCAGTTGAACATGAACGCTAAAGAAATTTACTTCGCTGATTTGATAACGATGTATACCGTTAGAAACAACTCAGGGTAGGCGTTCCCTAACTCAGGGTGGGCTGAACGTCAATGAGTTAGATGAGTTTTGCAAACCAATGCGAAATTTCGAAATAAATGAGAAACCAATAATAATGTAACATTTGAGAAGGGTGAGCTAGTTTGGTCGTGTGATAAAGTTAGAGAGAGGTCAGAATAAGGTTCGAACTGAATCGTGAAGTAAGAAACATTTACTTAAAAGGTGATACTACGACAGGAAGGGCGTGTTCATGCGCGTTAAGAAGAGAAGCGAAGATTTATAGGTCTGAAATGTAGGAAAGTTAAGAATAGCGCAACCAGCGTAACTGGCAGCAGCATTAGAAGTTAATTAGAGCTAAATAGTCGCCGTATAAAGAAGAAATAGAAACTGCGCGGAAGTAACTTTAAACAAGTAATCCAGGGTTTGAAGTAAAATTGAATTTATGTTAGGAATTTTACTAACAGGTGGTCACCGATCCAAGTCGATAAGCAAACTTAGTAGGGCTTAAACTAAATAATTCTACGACAAACAAAGTGTTATTAATACGACTGAGGAAGCCATCAACCACCAAAATCCATGTCCTACAACCATTCACCTGAGGATAAGAGAACTCATAGCTCCAATTAGAACCCAATCAATTTAACACTGGTATGCAGCCTCAATGCACTGTCGAGTAACATGTATATGAATGTAAGCTTCCTTTTTTCTCCCTCTCAGACAAAACATTGTGGTAATCCTTCACATACCTACACAGTTCTCCGAAACAAGTGCTTCGGATAGCAACACGTATGGACATTCCACCGCTCAGTCAAGTTGTTGTGTGTGTCATAGGATATGCATCGTGTTTGCACTGCAGGATCACTAAACGCCCAGAACCCTTGTTGGTTTGGTGTCTTTTAACATAAGCATGGTTTAGAAAGTACACCAACTTTTGCAATTCTTCAGTGCAGTCAATAGCAAATCCTTCTCGTTCTTCAATCTACGTTCTTCCATTCTACTGCGTCGTACATTGATTCACTGGCACAGTGAATTGGCCTTGTCATTTGTAAGCTCTGTTTTACTCAGGAGAGGATATTTTTCACACCTTGATTGCATGCATTCCTCTTTATTATGTTCACAAATAGCTTGATATATAAAATTACAAAATTCAGTTTCAACAGATAATTGTTTCCATTACAATACTCGGAGGTCTACATTAAGAGGACATAAATCTGTAAACTACGAAAAACGAACGCACATGTCTTCGTATATTATATTCTGTATAACTTTGATGCTGTTTCCCCTTGCTTGCCAAGACTTAATCCTTCTGTTGTTCGAGTAGCTCAGCAATCAATTGAACTTCTTCCGCGAAGACCTGGGAAATGCCTCTGCGACACGTTTTCTGCACTTTCCAAAATCCTGTTTTAGTCTTGCTGATTTCCGATCAATTTTCGTCCTTAGCAGCATTTTGAGTCCTTAGCGATTTCTTCTCTTAGAGTGTGCTGCTGTTGTTTTAGCTATTTTCAAGATGGCTGCATCTGTACTACGCAGATCTATGAACTGAGATCAACCGATTTTATCCAGATTAATATATAAGTAAAATGGTTAGAAAAATATCCTTTGGTAAAAATAGTAGAGCCTTCATAAGAATAAACAAAATGTTCAGATGTTCTATTGGCATGCAGTCATTCAGTTGCTTATCGCCACGTCATGGCAAGAGTGCAATTTTAAGGCCAACATATAGCATCTCGCTTTAAAACATTTGATTGTCGAATGCTCTATTCCTTTTTTCCCACGCAACGAAATACTAGGTTCGGCTGAAGTCCCGGCTCTCATAGTAAAAAAAAAAGAAACCTCTCAACATAATCTGCAGAAAGACCAATACATATTTTGTCATATCGGTGTTCTAATTTAATTAAACCGTCTGTAGTGTGATTTATCATGGTCCTCTAAATGGCTGTTTACCGCATCAATGACCTCGTTGCTATGAAATCTTCGTCCTTCAAAAATGTTTTGAGGTTCGGAAGCAGGTGATAGTCACTGGGTGCTAGATCTGGCGAATACGGTGGATGTTCAGGCAATTCGAACTTTAATTCGCACATTTTTCCCACTGAAATGACTGAAGTAATCTAAGTAATCAATAGAAACAATTCTCTGTGCATCCCAGAAAACACTCGTCATAACCTTGTTAGCCGATAAAATTGACTTTGCCTTTTTTGGAGATGGTTTACCTGGCACAATCCACTGTTTTGACTGCGATTTACTTTCTGAAGAGTTGTGACGTATCCAAGATTCATCCATGGTAATAAGTCTTCTCAAAAATTCACTGTGATTTTTACGGTAGAGCTCCAAATTCTTAACAGAAGCAGTTTTTCTTTGTAACTTTTAATGAGGTGTAAACAAACGCGGCACCCATCTTGCACATATCTTCTGAAAGCCCGAAACATTACTTAAAATATTGCCTGTATGTTCTTTTGATGTGTTTACAGCCTTTGCTATCTCAAACAACTTCAATCCGTGGTCCTCCACTATTAAACGATGAAATGTTTCAATTATCTCTGGAGTTGTGACTTCGGCAGGGCATCTAGAGTGAAGCTCATCACTCATGCTCGTTCGTCCCATCTGCAAGCCACCTTTTAATTGTTTTATACGAAGGGACAGAGTCTTTCAATATACTGTCCATTTCCTCCGTGATTTGTTTAGTCGTTAAGCGTTTCAAATGGAAGTATTTATTCACTGCTAGTTTTTACAAATCCTTCATTTTCGTGAAACCTCTACACTTGTATTGTTTAAAATGCTGTTATTCAGAAATTAAACAAGCTAGTTACTTGTACCTATAGATACAATCTAGTCTAGACTTAAACTATATGATGCTATCCGTCAATCTTCCGCAGTGGTGCCATCTCTATTAGAGGTCCAGGACTTATCAGCCCACATTCATGTGTAATTTAACCATTTCACAAACTCTATCTCGATAGATATGAATTAAATAGGAAAATAAGCTTTCATAAGAATAGCTAAGTAAAGATAGACAACTTTAGGTGGAAAAAGTAATGTAATTGAAATACATAACATTTTTACGTCTTCTCCAGTACATATTAGGTAGGGATGGTATTGTATTCAAAAAATTCGATACCGGAAATACATATTTTGAGGTCCCCAGTATCCACAAAACATCGTTTTAGAAAACGGTTCATGTCTGTGTGAGCAGCTTAACTAAAAAGGAAAGGTCACTTAAATACTTCTCCTCCTCTGTAGCGTAGATGGTAGCACGTCTGCCTCGCGTTCAAGAGATTCCGGGTTCGAATCTCGGTCAGGGTGAGTACATGAATAACGTTTTTTTTCCGGGACTTTCCTTTATCCTGAAAGACGAATTTTGGGTAACTGTAAGCTCTGAGGACTCTGGATTCATTTGAACATTATTTCACGCATTTCATTCATTTCCGATATGGCCTAACATTGGAGGACGCCGACGATGGCAATAATAATAATGATGGTGATGATAATAATAGTAAAATTAAATGCCAAATTTAGCATTTAAGTATATCACCTTCCAATGTGACAAGGAAATTTTCAAGAAAATCTCCCCATAGTATTGTTCGCCAACGCAAAGAAAGTCTCTGAGAGGAATGCGCCATACTTACATACTGGGACAAGGACAGCGAATGAGTGTGACAGAGAACGCATGCTACACAAGAGGTAGAATCTGAAAAAAATACCATGCGATCTGTTCAATAAGTATACTAAAAACGAGAAGATTTATTCACGTCAGAATATTTTTGAAGAGGCTGTAAGTGAAGTGACCTGAGTGTCATAAAGGTGTTGCAAGCTTTCCCAATCCCCCTGCGTCTCATTCCCCGGGGATTTTTTTGCTGTGCAGCTGGTGAAACATATTTTCAGAATTTTATTGTTGTCAGAAATGGCTCTAATGATCCTGATTAAAAAACACCATATGCTTAAAATACCTTTTTTTAATGACAAATTAAATTGATATATTGATTTTTTCTGGAAATTTCCTTAGAAGTCCTCTTCATTTTGACAGCATCATTGGAAACCAGAAGAGGTAGTCTTACTACAAAAATGTAGTTCTGTTAGAACAGGCAAGTTATATCAAATAAACATTCTTGTGTGTGGAGTGAACCATTTCCGACCCATTCCTTGTTGTGTTTTAATTTTCCAATACTTATATATTTCTTAAATGACAAATCATTATTCCTCTTTTTTTTTTTTTTGAAACTTGGCCATGCAAAGAAAATAGAATTTCAAAGCCATTGCGTAGCGGCCAGCTGTTAAAAAAACCGAATATTGCTACTATATTCTCCCTTTCCGAATGTAGCATAAGGAAATATGCAGTAAAGTCATTTCTGCGGTCTATCTGAAAAACCTGAAATATATAGAATAGTTGTTTTAAATAATGTTTTGTATTCAAGGGTGAATAGAGAAAGTCATGTGACTGCTTACATAAGATTTTTAAACTATTGTGATTCACTTGTTTAATCGCAGGTTTAATGATTCAAGTGCCGAATTTTCTACTCCCCTTGAATTTGCAGAGAAATGTTAATGTTAGTATTTCTGCTGAAGTAAATAGAAAAACATTCCTAAAACAATTTCTTAGGACAATATCTAACCAATGCGAATATTACTGATAAATTAATTAAACTATTTTAAATATGTGTTGTACTTAGTAATTCAGTTTAAAATAATATAAAACATTAATATACGATTAGCTAGAATAAGAGGAAGAAGCAGGAGTTAGGATAATTGTTAAACGAAAGCATTGTGACAGTATACCGTAAAATAAATAAAGGACAGAATAAAATCTAAAGTATTTTGGAAGACATCTCAAAAATTGGAATGACTTTAGAGTTAAATAATGTCTAGACACAACGTATAATAAACAGTATAATAATTAAATTCAAATATAACGGAAATGAATGTGATTGGTTGAGAAAACAGAGGGAGCGGACAACAATGTGTTCAACAGATTGCCAAGGAAGCGTAATCAGATATCCAGTCAGTTGGCAAGCAGCCGCATAAGCTCGCAGAACGCAGACGCATAAGCTCGCAGAACAAGCTGTAGGCAATTGAAAACTCATTGGTGTTTATTTTAATATTGTATTTCAGAAGAAATATATAGCTACGTAGTGCGTACACACAGTAAGTACTAGTAAAACTCCTGTGTTACAAAATTATGTAAAGTAGATAAGTACCTCTTTGCAATAAAAAGCAGAAAAGAATACAGGTATAATACCATTAAATACGAAGTAAGGAGAATAAAAGTATAATAAAACAGTCTGGAATGTAAAGAATTCATGTACTTGTAACACGATCCACGCTTATCGGAACTGGTGTGCCATTTGTATTGTTTCTGTAATCACGTAACCTCAAAATCTGCCTAAAATGCACAGAATAGATAACCAACATGTCTTTCATAGATTCGCCAACGTTAGCCAAGTCGATCAACATAAAAGTTTGAATTATACAAATCAACCTCAGTACATATTGAATTTAAAACACGGAAATGCAGATCGTATTCAGTGGATTCAAATGGATTTCAATTAAGTTGATTGTAGATATCCATTACACTCTTATGTTTGTAGTTGCTCTCCTTGTGGAGAAGGTCTTGTCTAGTTTAGAGTTTAGGATTTAGTGAACGAAATTTTTAGTAGGTTTTGATTGATGTTTTTTATGTACGTGTATTTTTAATAGGTTTTGTTACACTTGTATAGTTTTTAGAAAGTTTTATATCTGGCTTTTGCCATGACTAGTTTTTTAAACGGCGCTGATGACTGCCGTAGTTAAGCGCCCTTATATCTTCTTCTTCTTCTTCTTCTTCTTCTTCTTCTTCTTCTTCTTCTTCTTCTTCTTCTTCTTCTTCTTCTTCTTCTTCTTCTTCTTCTTCTTCTTCTTCTTCTTCTTCTTCTTCTTCTTCTTCTTCTTCTTCTTCTTCTTCTTCTTCTTCTTCTTCTTCTTCTTCTTCTTCTTCTTCTTCTTCTTCTTCTTCTTCTTCTTCTTCTTCTTCTTCTTCTTCTTCTTCTTCTTCTTCTTCTTCTTCTTCTTCTTCTTCTTCTTCTTCTTCTTCTTCTTCTTCTTCTTCTTCTTCTTCTTCTTCTTCTTCTTCTTCTTCTTCTTCTTCTTCTTCTTCTTCTTCTTCTTCTTCTTCTTCTTCTTCTTCTTCTTCTTCTTCTTCTTCTTCTTCTTCTTCTTCTTCTTCTTCTCTTCTTCTTCTTCTTCTTTCTTCTTCTTCTTCTTCTTCTTCTTCTTCTTCTTCTTCTTCTTCTTCTTCTTCTTCTTCTTCTTCTTCTTCTTCTTCTTCTTCTTCTTCTTCTTCTTCTTCTTCTTCTTTATCCTTCTTATGTACTTCATGTAACCCAGATAATCGTTTATTAGAAACTGATCTATTATTACAGTAACGTAACTCTAGACATAATAAGGGAAGATGTAAACGATCCCTCTTTTGTTGCTTTAAACAATGGACATAACTGTCGTTCGCTATGTAAAAGAACGTTGTGTAAACGATTTTTATGCTTCACAGATGCCAGCAGTAATTGTTCTGCAGTTGTTTAAGAGGACCTAAAAGATTAGTTTTATGGTTTAATATACAATGCTTCTTTATTTAAATACGCTTTAAAGATATGGGTGCATTCCATTTAAATGGTAAAATGTCATGTTTCAAGAGCTTTTTCCCGGAAACAATTTTTTTTCATATATATAGTAGTTTTTCTTAGCAACTATTAGAGTTGGAGGTTTGAAGAGTTATGCACTTCTTTTTTTATATAAGATTACATATATTGACCTAGTATCAATAAAATAACTCACCAATGAATATGGCAACCATATATTTTTGGAAAATAAATATCTGAATTTTACATTTTAATTTTTCTTCATATTGAAAAATTTATTCTAGCAAAGCCATTAACGATACTTATATAATTCTAGGTCAGTAACAGAACACACATATGAGGCTCAAGTGTAAAGAATTTTAGTGCTGTGCTATTCATAGTTATTCTAATCTTGCAGCAGCAATGTCTCTATTTTTTCACAAAATATTTTTCTTCTGTATACTACTTTAATTTCTAAACAAAAAGTATAAAAGCTAGGATAATGAAATTTGCCATAGGCATTCCCCATAGCCAGGTATATGTGCCTGATTCTTTTCGAAGCAATTCACTTAGTAATAGATGAGAAACAGAGGATTCCTTTGTCCAGGGTATACCTGACTAAGCTCTACACTTCTCACTTCCTTTAGGGACCTGACAGATTCTAAGATTTTATACAATTATTTTTGAATGTATTAAAATGTTTGTATGTTTTATCCCTAATTTTAAAGAGCTTTCTGTTTACATTTCAGTAAAATTGATTATCTAAGTGTTTTCAAGATATGGGCTATTGTGTATTTTTCATATTGCAATACTTGAAAAATAGAAATATATCCTGCAGGAAAAATATTTTTCTTCTGCAGTGCCATTTTGTCAGATTAGTACGTGAACTTCTAAGAGATAACTGTATTACTTGTTGTGCATTTTGTACTTTGAATAAAATATAATCGTTAATGCAAATATTACAGCCCAAAAATTACAATCTTAGGATTAATAGCACCACTGTGCCCAGATTTTACATTGCAGCCCAAAAAGGATACTCCAACTTATTCAGATACTACTGTAGAAGAATTGTACCAAGTTGCATGCAAAAGTAGGGAAAACTATCCCACATGAAGCATCTATCATATGAATAAATGTCGTTTTGGGAGAAGTTAAATTTTATATTGAAAACATTAAAAGAGCTGGTGGACCTGATGTAAAGAATTAAAATTGTCCAGAGCAATAGCCCTTTCTCTCCTTTTTGCTCTCCTCTTTGTTTAATTTTAGCAGCTTTTTCTTCTTTCTGGTGTACTTCCTGTGTTTTGATATGGAGTGATGACTTTCAAACTTTCTATGTAAAATCTGTTTAATCCATAATTTCTTCTGCAGTTGAACTGGCTTTTACTTCTTGTGAAGCAATGCATCCAATTTTATATTCAGAAATAGCATCTGTACCTTCTATCTCTAAATTTGTTCTGGAAACAATGCTTCTTAGGCAATTTTTGCCAAATTGAGCAATGCAAACTTCCATTTGCAGTCTGAGTTTCATCTTCGCTACCTCTTAATAACAGCTCATTACAGGCTAGTCTTTTGCACAATGGTAATATTTTATAAGTACAACAAAAGAAGACTGTACAGATATAACTTTATAGCTCTGTGGCCTTTTTGCTTCTGCAATACTTCTTTTGCAGAAGCATCATGCACTTTGTGTAGAAGGATATTTACTATATATTTTCTTATTATCCTTTGAATCATCATCTTAGAATCTGTTATATCCAAATTTATGCATATACAAAATTTTTTCACTGTTGAGTGATCACCAGTAATTTATAAAAATGTATCAACATATTTTTACATCAAAGGCAATCTTTTTACTTTTGGAATCAGTCTGTAATTTTGGGCTGGAGTACACATGTGACATCCTGTCACATTTTTTTGCATTTTACAATAAACAAGCTTACATACTAGTCCCTTATTATCTTCTGTTTCAGTTATCGAAGACTTTTTCCCACATTTGCTACATACTGTACTGCTTCTGAGCTCACTCAGAACTGGTGAGTGAATTAAAATATATATTTGTTTTAACATAGGTGAAGCTGTGTAACTGCTGGTGCTGTTTAAAAATATTTGAGATTTAGTAACTGGTAGAAATTATTTTATGTTTACCAATAAATGTATACGCACAACTGAAGCAGATCCTGAGCTTCCTTCTAATGCTTCATCAGATAAAAAAGTTTTGTGATCACATGGCACTGTTGATGGACCAGGTTGTAATCCTATGGATTCTTTGCGAATACCCTTCCATCTTTATCAATATTTATCAGAGCCTTTAGCTTTTCTTTACCCATTGCTTTCTCCAAATCGCACTAGGTGTATGCATTTCAATCACCAATACATATGTAAACTTGAAAAATGCTGGTACTAATAACCTCATATATCCATGCTATACATGAATATAATACATAGTGATTAAAACTAATAAAATTGGCAAAACTTAACAAATAAATTAAAAAAATGTTTAAATGTTATAATTTGATAAGTATTTATGGGTGTAAAGCTGCTGTATACTTTTGGCTCCAAAATATATTGGCTAAACTTTGAACTTTTTTGAAATGAAGTTTTGTTGTAGTATAGAACACCACAGGAAGCAGCAATAAATACAGTGTGACTATGGCACAAATTTGAATGATTTTTGGCAAAATAAAATTAATTTTCAAATGGAGACAAAACTGTGTTTGACAACAACCTAACTCAAAAACAAAAAGGTAGTTAAATGCAAATCTTGGCACTTAAGTATCTGTCAAGGTTAATGGCAAGATTTTCAATAACTTATTCTACCCCAGACTACTCTTTACACAAATAAGTAGTTTTAATGATTTTAACTAAAATATATTTGTAAGATTTTTTCATGTCAAATGATATATACAATCTTTTTGGGAATAGCCTCTTAAGTCCTCTTTGTTCTGAATGTCTTTTGCATAACTAGCAAACCATATGACAAGCAAAATCTTACTTCACAGGAATATATATATATATCCCATTAACACACACAATTTAAATCAATTTATTTATTAGTTTAAAGTTCAAGTACTTATACTTTTCAAAATAAGAAGTAGTAATCAAAATGTTTAAATAGCCTTATCATCAAAAGAGAACGGAATTTCAAAGCCATCATATAACGAGTAAATCTTAAAAGATTTGATTACTAACGCTTAAGTCTACTGTAGGTATTCTCCCATGTCCACTGTACCTAAAGGGAAAAATATAATTAAACCGTTTCTACCTGCCTGGGCATGTCTGCCTCACGTTCAAGAGGTTCCGATCTCGGTCAGGGTAAGCTACCTGGATAAGGTTTTTCCGGGGTTTTCCCTTATCCAGAAAGACGAATCTCGGGTAACTCTAAGCTCCATGGACCCTGGGCTCATTTCACCCGTTCCATTCATCGTCCGATTTAACGTCGGAGGACGTACAAAAAATGTTTCTAAAATGTCTATAATTAACATGTAGCTAATAGAAGAATGGCGTTTGAATATGTAAAGAACAAAATAATAGGTAAAGAAGGTCATGTGAACATAACGCATGAAATTTTTTTATAGTTCTTTTACAGAAAATTACACGGAATACTTTTCGAATATATAGGATTTCACAACAACGTGTTATTAATATATAAATAAGATTCCATTGGTGCTGGAATAGGTTTCGATCTTAAACGTCTTTGAACCAAGTTTCAGACTATCGCTGAGCTGTATTATTTAACGAAGAGAAACAAAGGACGATAGAGTGGGTCGTGCAGCGATCTGATGCTTATTCGGCGAGAGTGCATAGAATCGATACCTCGATGTATGTGTGTCAAAGGTTGTAACAAAAGCGGCCGCCATAGGAAGCAGTGAAATGGATTACGGAATTGGCTGAATGTAATCAGGGCATAGTGCACGGTTTAATGAAAACATGCAATTGATTATTAATTGATCATGCGGGAGGAAACGTCCTCCATACACAACAGAAGGTCATAACTGTAATCAGAAACCGTCAATAAATTTGACATTCCATCGCAGCTATCAATCTTAATTTAGTAGTGTCCGCAAGTAATGCGGGGTAGCCGGTATCGCTTTAAGCGATGCTCACGTGGTACATAGTCCCAAAGGGATCTGACTAGGGGGCTCTGATGTTGAGGTAAACTCTCGTAAAATTTGGAGGCCCGGTGCCTAATTTCATCCTCCACATAACAGAGGGATGAAGCCTCCTGAAGTGGAAATGTTTGAATCAGGAAAACTTCAAACTGAATTGTGAGTGAAGAAAGATCTTACTCTTGCAGCTGGCCATTAGACGATGAAATGGAGAATTTAAGATCAGGACGGCACGTTGACCATGGTAGCTCAATGAGTTAGAGCGATTGGACGGAAACCAGGAGATCCTTTGTTCAAATCCCGGCTATGACATTGAATTTTTCATGTTGACTCTATCCATCAAAAACCTTACCCTATATACGGCTAGTATGAATAAATTAATAATTTCCAACAATTAACTAAAATAATAAGAGTTAAATGATGAAGACTGGGACTTAAGTACTTACGATAGTAAGTCGCCACAAACGGTGTATCTCGGATGCAAGAGCCCCTAGTGGTCTACCGAGGAAATATATGAGTCAAATGGAGAATTTAATGTCAGGACGGCACGTTGACCATGGTAGCTCAATGGGTTAGGGCGACTGGACGGAAACCAGGAGATCCGTGGTTCAAATCCCGGCCATGACATTGAATTTTTCATATTGACTCTATACATCAAAAACTAGATTAATTTTATTCAGATTTATGTGAAGCATTTTTAACATTTGAACTATGGAAAATTATTAATCTTAATTCGAGAATCGTTCTTCACAAATATACCATAGATGTGCATGACAAAAGTGCTTTACGAAAAAATGTCAGCCGTTGTCCTTAACAAGCAGGAATCAACGGTGTCATATCTTCTTAAGGTCATAAATTTGGAAATGAGTTTACAAAGAATGTCACAATAACTCAGTTGGTTATGACTCTTTATATTTATTATAGCCAAATGGAATTAATATAAGAGTATGTTTATTCATCACAGGCGGAGCCAGCTACAGTATTAAATTAGGACACACATTGAATGGTATTTTCCATGATTTAATGCATTAATGTGCCTCGCATATGCGCCCCATTGCATTTGCGAAGATAAGTTAATCGGTTAGTGGCTGTAATAAAAATAGTTTTTTTAAAGTCCCATCGAGAGTTTAGTTATTTAGGTACTTAATACCACTTGCCCACATCTGTAGCATAGGTGCTAGCGTGTCTACCTCATGTTCAAGAGCGCCCGCCTCGGTAGCGTGGTGGTTGCGTGTCTGCCTCACGTTGAAGAGGTCCCGAGTTGGAATCTCGGTCAGGGTGAGTTATCTGGATAAGGTTTTTTCCGGGGTTTTCCCTTATCCTGAAAGACGAATGTCGGATAACTCTAAGTAATATGGACTCTGGGCTCATTTGAGCATCATTTCACCTATTTCATTCACCGTCCGATATGACTTAACGTTTGAGGACGTAAATTACAAAAAAAAAAAAAAAAAACAAAAAAAAACCCATGTTCAAGAGATCTTCAGTTCGAATCGCGGCCAGGCTGAGTTATCTGGATAAGGTTTTTCCTGATCCTGAAAGATGAATGTTGGGTAACTGTAAGCTCTACGAACCCTCCTTTGAGCACCATTTATTCCATTTCATTCTTCATCCGATATAACTTAATGTTGTAGGACGTAAATAAAACCCCAAAATCAGTTCCACTTACTTCTGAACCAATATTAACAGAATGGGGAACAGTCAGTAAAAGAAGTTAACTCCTTAGAGCTTAATAATGCTCCATCCATTCTTACAAGCCAAAATTTGTTATTGTAAAAACGAATTGCAGGCAAATCTTGTTTTTCTCTCTGGGCTAACTAAAATCTCCTTAGACCGTCTTTCTGTTAGTGGCTGCTTGCGGGCTATGTCCAGCCTAATAATTGTTGCGTGCCCACACACAAACGGGTCTCACCGCATGATATTATTCGGGATAGGATTTTGAAGGATGATTTTCTCTTTTATGGGTAGAAGAAGGAGAAAGGGGAAGCATGTTGCCCCTAAAAGCCTATGTGTCCAAATGCAGAACTCATTGCATGCTGGAGGGAGTGGGTTGGAACTCTGTATTTTGATTGAGATTTCTAAAACTTTTAGAGGTCAATCAACTTTATATGTGGATTATGGAAATCTAAGCTTTTGCTGATGTTTGGATTTGCTCCGGTGTTATTTCGGGTGCCCGTATTCTAAGGGGGACCTCATGTTGCCTGACGCGGCATCTTCTCGGGGTCATAATACCCTAGAGACCTAACCAGCCTTTGATGCAATGGAATCACATTTTGCGCCCGGGGCCTAATTTCATAATCCACGTAGGAGCAGATGAGGCTCCGCAAAGCTTTTATTTTTCAACAATAAACGTAACCTCAATTTGATTTCTCTTTGTTTTTAGTTAAGAATATTACAGACATAAAGTATATTTTAATTGCGTATGTACTGGCATATTTTTAAGTTTTTAGGAACATATTTGTATAAAGTATATAAGTGCAGATTTATTTACATATTTTCAAGTTTTAAGAGCATATTTGTATGCATACTTCATGACCTTTTAAGTCATGGTTAGCGTTAAACTGAGTCTTGTATAAAAGTAATGTTTTCATTTTTTTAAAAAAAAGAACAGCCCTATTTATATTGTAATAAAATACCTACCTGGATATAACATAGATTCTTTCACGAAAGAGGGATTGAATGGTGCTTTACTTTCTCTGGACCACCTCTTGAGCTTAGACAGTTTATTGATTAGAAATATGCCTGCACCCTGCGATTTTCCACACGGTTTCATTATCCATGTACTCTGTGGATTTTTGCGATACTCTTCTACAAACATATTATAATCTGAAACATTTAAGTTACTGTAAGAGAAAAACTCTAAATTGCGTAATGGTATCATATATTTCTATACATACAAATGCTAAGATAGAATAGTTCTAATCCGTATTTATAATACGTATATAACAAAGTTATATCATAATTATAATTAGATACTCATTTCATAAAGACAATAACGAATAATTCTATGTAATATTGATAGTAACAATACAAATAATAACAATAATAGTATTGTGGAAACGTAAAGTCAGACTGAACAATTCAATGCCATAGCCGGGATTTGAACCACGGATCTTCTGGTTTCCGTCCAGCCGCTCTACCCTTGAGCTACTATGGCCAACGTGCCGATATGACTTTCAGTCTGACTTTACGTTCCCATACTTTAGCCTACACACGGCCAGTGTGAAAGGACAATTAATTTCCATTAATTGACCTAATAGTGGTTAACTATAAAGCCCGGGCCTTAATGTACTTACACGTTGTAAGTTGCCATTAAGGTAGTTGTCTCATGTGTTTATGAGAACTCCTAAGTGGTTTATCGGGAAAATACGAGTCAGTTGGAGAACTTAAAGTCCTATCGGCACGTTGGCCATAGTAGCTCAAGGGTAGAGCGGCTGGACGGAAACCAGAAGATCCGTGGTTGAAATCTCGTCAATGGCATTGCATTTTTCAGCCTGACTTTATGTTTCCACAATTTAGCCGTAGTTTGCAAGAGCCTCGCCCCTGGCATTAACGTTAGTGCTGCCCCAATTCCCATGGTGGGAAATGGAGTCGCACCCAACTACCAGGTCAAGTCCCTCCTGTCTACAGTAAGTAACTAGGTCCTCGAACTCCCTAGGGGGAGGAGGATCCTCGGAATCATAAGAAAAATATGCAGAGCAGACTACTACTTTCCTCTCTGAACCTTCCTCTTTATATCTCACGAGAACCGCCACCACATCCTGTAAACAGAACTGTGGTAATGCCCATACTTTCATATCCTTTGCAAGGATACATACTCTAGGCATATCTATAGTGCGACCACTATAGATAGAAAGGCCTGCAACTGTCAGCCCCATGATACGACCCTCACAAATCCATGGTTCCTGTGTCAGAGCGATTTGTATCCTTTCAGTCATTAGCCTTCGCACGAGCACCCTAGATGCTACAGAGCTATGCTGTAGGTTGGCCTGCACACAGTGAATTACATTTGAAGTACTCACCATGTAAATCTATGCTGTCTTTTTGTCCTTCTTAGCTCCAGCCCCCAGCAAAGTGAATACTGCTAAGCCTGTGCCGCAGAAGAGCTTTCTTTTTCTTCCTTTTAGGATTTCCTTTGCAGCAGCTGAGTCTATGCTGATCACAAGTCGAACCCCTCTGGGCTCCACCTTGCGCTCTAGCACCCTCCACTGTGGCGTCACAAAATTCAGGTTCTGACAAACCAAACACCTGAAGATGATGTCCATCTCCACAGGGGTTCCTGGGATGCAGACCATTATTCTCTTATACGTAGGGAGAGCATCCATACCAACCACCTTTAGATTGGAGCCCTCCCACGCCTTCATGTTGGACACCATACCAGTAAGCCAAGACCGAGAATTCTCGTCCTGGCAAACCACTATGGCTGCCACCTTAGCCAGCTAGCAGTCAACAAACTGGGAAACCACGTCGGAATCATCCGGTACCTCATCCACAAGCCTGCCGATAGCTGCCTGAATATTCACTAGCTGTTTTAGAGTAATCTGTGCCTCAAGGGTAGCCCTCATTTACGATAGCCATCCTAAGCCCTGTCTAGACAACCCTTGAATACTCGGCCCTAGGCTGTTTCCATGGTTTGTCTTCCTCCAGTGTGAATGAAGGCCTTGGTCGCTTCTTGAGCGAAGGGGTGGTTCCCTCATTAGAGGGGCCTGGGAGAGCAGACTCGACCACAGCAGAAGAAGAGGGTGCAGTTACACACCGCACCTCCCCCCGCCGCTAGCCTGGCCAGCCTACTCCTCTTCTCTGCTCCAGATTTCCCTTTTTTCTTGATCTTTAGAGAGCCCATCTTACTGGCTAGCTCCCCTAGATCAATAACCTTACCTTCGTCAGCTTCTGGTTCTTCCTCTTGCCAGGCCCCAGAGGCTTCGGCCTTGGAGTCCTCTGTTAGGGAGCCCTTTGGCCTCCTACTCTCCCTGGGAATGTTCCCCTTAGAAACTGAGTCCCCAATAAAGGAGCTCTCTGATTCACCGAGTTCCATTGCTAGGGCCCGATCTACTGTGGTTCTATCAGAGTCCCCAGCTAAGGAGCGCTCTGGGTGTTTAAATTTATCAGGCTCAGTTATTGTCCCACGAGTATGGGAGATAATCTGTCACTACCCCTGGAATTCCCTGCAGAAGTAGGTCTACAATACAATGGGGTTCAACCTGGTTCCGCAAGGGGATTGTTCGAGACACCATCTACCCCTGGTGCCATTCAGCCCTCAGCACGATGCCTTCCAGCTTGGCTTGGGTAGGGAAAAAGGGGATGGAAACAGGATGGTGTTTGAGAGATAGGTCATTGTAGGACGTTCGCCCGGCTCCTCCGCATGAGACCTGCCCGACATGGAAGACCCTTCTGGTAACATAGCTACCGTCTGCATAGCTCTCAGCCTCGTTAGAGCACACAAACCTCCCCGCCTGCACAGTCAGTGCTACTATAAGGCGGCGTCCCTCAGGTAGGATACTTTTACTGTTAATTCTGGCGTTCCTCAAGGATCAAGTTTGGGACCATTATTTTTCATGCTCTTCATAAACGATCTACCAAACTGTGTGACTAACTCCAAATGTCTTTTATATGCTGATGATCTCAAATTATATAGGAAAATTTACAATGTTATGATATAATAAAGCTACAAGATCTGGATAATGTTTATAAATGGAGTTGGGAAAATAAACTTCATTTCAGTATTAAAAAATGTTCCTTTATTATCTTTACTAGAAAGAAGCACTACTTAAATTCTAATTACATTTAGACAATTTTCCAGTAGCTAGAGTGAATTGCATCAGAGATTTAGATGCTACCATGACCCAAGACTTAACTTTTAGTCAACACATTGCAATTATAACCAATAACTCTCTCAAAAAAATGGATTTTGTATTCAGAATCTCCAGAGACTTAAATGATACTGAAGTTATGTTAATTTTATACAAGACCTTGTTCGAAGTAACTTGGAATATGCCTCAGTTGTATGGTCACCTATGTTATAATGGTCACCTGGAGAAAATTCAGAAAAGATTTCTGATATATACCACAAAACCCATGGCGTATTTACCTATAATCAGTGTATTCTATATATATACAACTGTTAAAGGAATTCAAAATAATGTCACTCTCTGTTCGTAGAATACTTGTTGATCAATTATTTCTTTATAAACTTGTGAATGCCTGGTATGTAGCAAAGAATTACTTAGTCAAATAAATTTTAATGCCAGCATTGCAAATTTCAGAAACCTTCAATTGCTCCAGTTTAGAGGACCAAAAACGTCATCGCATAAAATTTCCCCTATTTTAAGAATGTACGATCCTAGTGTTCCACTAATTGCCAGCAAACGAATCTATGATAACTGACAATGTACGAACGGGCGTACACAAAAATAAATGTTGTTAGTAGCCACATTGCTGTGACTTGCCAGTGTATATTGTATGCGCCGAATATTACACAAACAACAGTAAAATGTTGTCAAATAAGAACAGAAATGCAGTGTTTTGTTACCATTAATATTTCAGATATGTTCATAACAAGTGAAATGTATATCTTAAATTTTATGGAATAATCTCATATATCCTCTTTATTTTGGATGACTTTTTAGTATAAATGATAAACTGCAAAAAATGTAGGTGTTATTAAAACATATAACTCATTATAAATATAATTTTTTTAGTATGACTTGACACCATACAAAGATAATGGAATTTTTAAGTTATCACATAGTGACCACCTGTTAAAAGAGTTGACTACTGAGCCCACCTCGGTAACCTAGATGTTAGGGTGTCTATGTCATGTTCAGGAGATCCCAAGTTTCAATCTTGGTCAGTGAGAGTTATCTGGATATTCAATTTTTCTGGTGTTTTCCCTTATCCTGAAGGATGAATGTCTGGTAACTCTAAGCTCTATATACCCTAGATCATTTGAACATCATTTCATTCATCATCCGGTATCACCTACAGTCCGGCCGTTGTATCTCCGGCTCTGACGTTTTGCGACTGCAAGAAGTGGAGGGGGAAGGTTAATAGTACCAACATACAGTAATGGGCAATTGAAAACAAATCCTCAAAGATATCTTTAGAATGAAAATATAGGACCATATTAGCTTTAAAACAACGAAATCCAACTTGCAATTTCATTACCATGCAAGATATTCATTACAACAACACTCTATTTGAATATTTCGTTCACACCTTTCACGCACACTAACTGCACCTGTTGGTAGTATTGGGAGTCTCTAAATCCGGTGTTGTGGTCAGGAAGTTAAAAACTGTCTGCTAGCGACAATCAACATTGTCACTGCTAGGCGTGGCTTCTGGACTCAACACCGTGTTGCCAACTAAAATTTGTTTGAGCCACGTGGCCTTTTAGCTACTTGCGCTGGTGAACTTCCTTTGGTATTTTCTTTCGTGCAGGAATTCCGACTTTTAGTGTTCGTAAGTCCTATTGTTATCGCTATTATAATAATATGGCTACTAGTTCGTGAAATATGCAAATACATGCAATATTTCAAATACCCATATTCCTCTGCTTGAAATTCCTGCTAAGGAACTGGCAACAACCCGCTTCCCCCTCTCGAGAACTGTCAGAGCCAGAGATAGAGCAGCCGAACTGTAATGTGGGACTATATATATATAATTCAAGAAGTACATTTCATTTCTTAAGAAAATATCTTAAAATTATGGTAGTTGAATCAAAATGTCTTGAAACAATCCTGAGCAAATAAAAATAAAACACTATCTTCATTAAAAATTAATGATAAGACTTTCATTTTGACTTATATTGTTCTAATGCACTCTCTTTCTCGCTGTCAAACATACACACTCAGAGGCTCTTTTATAAATTTATCTATAAAATTATAATTTATTTTTATTTATAAAAGCATCAAAACCTATGATGAATTTTACTATAGATAGGTAGCCGGTGGCAAGGCATGACTTTCAAAGCAAGGAAAGCTCCAAGTAATAATTTTTGTTAAAATAAGAGAGAATAATGACTCAAAGAACTAAGGCTACTCTTCTGGACTCTTTTTATTGTACAGTCACATGTAGGTCCAGTGTCAAAGCGTGACTTTCAAAGCAAGGGAAGCTCCAAATAATAATTTTCATTAAAATAAGAGGGAAGAATGACTCAAAGAACTAAGGCTACTCTTTAGTTCTCTTTCTATTCTACAGTCACATGTAGGTCCAGTGTTGAGCCATGACTTTCAAAGCGAGAGAAGCTCCAAATAATAATTGTCATTAAAATAAGAGAGAATAATGACACAAAAGACAAAGGCTACTCTTTAGTACTCTTTCTATTATACAGTCACATGTAGGCCCATTGTTGAAGTGTGACTTTCAAAGCAAGGGAAGCTCCAAATAATAATTTTCATTACAATAAGAGAGAATAATGATTTAAAGATCTAAGGCTACTCTTTAGTACTCTTTCAATTGAACAGTCACACATAGCTCCAGTGGCGAGGCAAGACTTTCAAAGTGAGGGAATCTACAAATAAGATTTTTATTAAAATAAGAGAGAATAATGACTCAAAACTAAGGCTACTCTTCGATACACTTTCTACTATACAGTCATACGTAGGTCCAGTGACAAGGTGCGACTTACAGAAGCTCCAAATAATAATTTTCTTTACCATAAAAGAGAATAATGACTCAAAGAACTAAGGCTGCTCTTCAGTACTCTTTCCAATATACAGTTAAATGGGGGCTTTTTTTTGCATTGCATGACTGCTCGCACTACAAGCACACATATTCCTGCTTCCCCTCTCCACTCACACATTCCAATTTTTCCTACAGCTGGCCCACACTGCGTGAACTGTTAGCCTAAAATGCAGAAAGTATGCAGTTCACACACTTTTGGTAATAACTTAAAACTTCAGAAGGATTTCCTATTTGTCACCACTAAATACCAATCTTCGTAAAATACCACTGCTAATTCTGAAATTTCATATCACCATAACTATAATGACACAAGTCAACAGTCAGTTGTTGCTTGCAAAACATTTAAATAAGGTAGTGTAAACATAACTGACCCTCAGTTTACCACTTGTTCAAAACGCTTCCAATTATTAGTGACTTATGTTGTTAACTTAGATAAACATGCAATGTTATCAGATGCTTGGTGCCAGGCAGTTGGATCCTTGCCTGGCTTAAACATCCTCTTTAGTATAAAAAGCAGTAGATATTTTTGCAGTCAAGTAATTTCATTTTGATCTTCATTAAAGTATGATCAAAGACATAGAGTGGGAGGGCCAGGGAATAACCTGGATTGAAATAGTAAATATTGCATTGAAAGCCCGCCTCAGCGAAGATGGTACCATGTCTGCCTCACGTTCAAGAGGTCCCGAGTTCGAATCTCGGCCAGGGTGTTACCTGGATAAGGTTTCTTCTGGGGGTTTCCCTTATCCTAAAATACGAATGTTGGGTAACTCTAAGTTCCATGGACTCTGGACTCATTTGAGCATCATTTCACCCAATTTATTCACCGTCCGATATGACAATGTTGGAGGACGTAAATTAAAAAAAAAAAAAATTATTGCATTGAAAAGGACCTGTGTGAAATCAATGAGACCAGCAGACATACAAATTTTAAGGTAGTGGGTCTTTTCCATAGGTACGAGAAGCCTGAGTCATTGGATGGTGAGCGATATGAATCTTAGACTTGATCCTACCTTGTTAGGGCCTGCAGCCTCTCACATGTGTATGAGAGATGGTGATAGTATTAGTAAAGGTATTTATATGCTTCATGGTCTACAAAGAGAAGCTGTCACGTCTAATTGCTGACAGAATTAAGGGAAAATTCCTGTTGTTGCAAGTAGAAGGTCTTTTTTAGGTTAAATCAACACAAGCCCAGAAACTTAAGGCAAATTAAAGCAATCAACCTTAATAACTTGGTAGCAATTAATTCAAATAGAAATACTTCCCTCAAGAACAATAGAAATGATAATAATAGTAATAATGTTATTAATAATCACCGTCTATCTCTATTTCACCAAAACATAAGAGGATTAAGAAACAAAGTAGATTAACTCACTATTAATCTTCATACTGAAAATTAACTACCACACATTCTATGTATTTCTGAATACCACTGACACAGTAGGAATTTAAGCCAATTTCATTGCAAGGGTACTCTATAGGAGCAGAATATAGTAGGAAAAAATTACGTAAAGGGGGAGTAAATTTTGTTATGAGAAAGACCTAGAAATCTCTGCAGTTCAACTAGTTTGAAGTCTTTTGAAAATGGTCATTGTAGCCTTTTACCAATCTCCCTTAAGAAATTTTCAAATATTCATAAAGCAATTAGAATATGCGTTGAACTTTTTATTTAACACTAGAAGGACCGCACCCATCATTTTGACAGATGCGCTGCTCTAGAAGACTTATTTCTTGCTTGTGTTTTATTCTACACTTCCCATGTTTTACAACTTTTAATAAATACTTATGACAAACACATCCCCAAATAATTACGCATTTTGGACCTTTCTAAAAAGTGGCACAAACAACTCCTACTAGGACTGTCACTCATCATTTTGATTGGTGCGGAAGTGTGAATAATAGCCTTTGGATATGTCCACATCTGTTGTTGTTCTCCTTCCTTATTGGTTTATGGCACTCTGCAGACCCTTTGTCAATGAGTAAGAAAGCTTTATTGCCCAAGTGGCACAATTCGCGCTACCACTTAAGTATTTACGAGGTGTTAGGGCAAACAACTTTCCGTTGAAGTTGTTATGGTCAAATACCTGGGGAACACCACTTTTCAGGAACATAATGAGCAGAAACAAATTTGCTGAAATTTTCTGGTTTATGCGATTTGATGACAAGGACACACGATCACAAAGACAAAGTATAGATCGCTTTGCAGCTACTACTCCTGTCTGAAATCCTTTTATTACCAATTCCTTGCAGTGTTACTTTACAAGTGATAATATCACTGTGGATGAGCAACTGTTTCCTTGCAAGGCTAGATGATCAATATATGAGCAATAAACCGGACCAATTTGAAATAAAGTTTTGGCTTGACACAGTTACTACAAATAAATAACATCTTAAAAAGCTACCAGAATCAGTGGCGTACTACAATAACACCAAGTACGGCGTTGACGTTATCGATCAAATGGCTCGACTGTACACAGTGAAATATGGATACAGAAGGTGGCTTAGGAATGTGTTTTTCAATGTGTAGGCCTTGGCAGCTATTAATGCATGGGTACTCTAAAAGTAAAGTAAGAAAGTAAGAAAAACTATGCCATCAGTTCATATACAGCTTAGCAGAAGAGTTGCTTTCAGCATACAAATCCACAAGGGTACAAAATGCACTTCCCACAGAGTACCTCGGCAGAACAACATTTGGAAGAATTGCCAAATTGGCGAATACAGAGAGAAGAATAGGAGCAAGCATTTATGTAACAAATGCAGCAAGTATGTTTGTGGACCATGTTTAGGCAACACTGAATACATGTGTGTTAGGTGCTATGATGCTGCAGGTGGCTTTGAAATAGCGAAATCTGGTTTATGAGTGTTTAATCTACTATTTACTGTGGTATTCAAAATTTTATGTTGAAACAAATGTGTTTGCTAAGGGAAGTTGTCCTTTTCATATTTAATTATTGTAAATATTTGGATTAACTTTTATGCTTAAAATGTTCATTTTACTATGTAATTCTTCAGGCAAAAGTAAAATTATATACTGGTAAACTGTATAAATAATATTAAATAAACTGGTATGCATTCAAATTTGTTTACTATTTTAAAAAGGGCAAATAAAGCTGCATCCGTCAAAATAGCGTGTTGGTCCTCGGTAGACCATAATCATATGTGGTGACATAAATGTGGATTATTGAAATAGAGTCTTCAGTGGCAACAGCTTAGCTCTTTATTTAACACCTACCATATGACACATACAGTAAACATTGCAACAAGAATCCAAAATAATGCATCCACAGCCATAGATAATATATTTTTAAACTGATATATCTAAATTTTCCTCTGTCTCATCAAAAACTAATGGATAATGGACTCTAAAATCATGATGCACAAATTCTATGGATTGATAAGATAAATTTAAAACTGAAAGCTAAACACACATGTAGGAAATATAGAGAAGTATATGAAAATACTCTGAATGAATTTAGCAAAACCGTGAACTTGAATCATGGAAACAAACTTACGAGGCTAATGGAACCAACAATAAATACAATAGCTTTCCTCGATACTTTAAAACTCACTTTGATTTTGCTTCTCTTTTATGTTTAAAAAGATATTTAACTTCAAAAGATACAATGACCGGATCACTTTAGGAATTAGAACCTCATGCAGGTGTAAAAGAGAACTTTTTCAACAAGTTAGAATAAGTAACAATTTATATTTAAAAAATTATTATCTACTAATTGTTTTTGCCAATTTTCTGAAACTGTGCTCAATCTTTTCATTGGATGATCAATATGTATATCCCATTTTAAATCACTCTGGATCCAGACTCCTAGAAATTTGATGCTTTTTACCTTATCGATTATCATATTATTGTAGCCAAATCTCAAAGATCCAGGAATTTCCCTCTTATGGGAAACAAGTAATAAAAAGAACAAATAAAAACATGTGAACTGAACAATTTATAATTTTCTTTTAGGCCGGTAGCATGCAACCAGAAATGCTATATAGTGGCAAAAAGGCCATTATTGCTGCCCTTACATAATTACCGTATAAAAGATAATCTAAAAGGAGCGGTTGAGTGTTCCACAGTTTTTCAAAGTGAGCATATCTACTTCATGCAGCTGAATTAGGTATTTAGTACAGTCTATTTCCCTTTTAATGTGTCCAAATTTTGTAAAAGCTTCCAGTGACCAAAGGTGGCTGGAACATAGAAACTTTGTACTTGGAGTTTAAGAAATATTAAATAAGTAGTAATATTAATTGGGCAGAAATCTTACCTTCACTTTAAGATCCAAGTGCAGGAAACTCGTCATCACAGTTGTCAAGTATTTTAGCATAGTCTCAAACTACACCTTCAAATACCAAATCATTTGGCAATGGAATTTTGTGTTTCTTCAGAATGTTTCATTGCATCGAGTTTGTATCCCAAGGGAATTTCACCTGGATTTATCAAAACATGAAATATTCGGCACCTTCAAATACCAAATCATTTGGCAATGGAATTTTGTGTGTTTCTTCAGACTGTTTCATTGCATCGAGTTTGTATCCCAAGGGAATCTCACCTGGATTTGTCAAAACATGAAATATTCGGCACCTTCAAATACCAAATCATTTGGCAATGGAATTTTGTGTGTTTGTTCAGAATGTTTCATTGCATCGAGTTTGTATCCCAAGGCAAGCTCACCTGCATTTATTAAAACATGAAATGTGTATGTATTTATTCACTGCAATTGGGTACTACCCGGAGGCAGAGTTAAGAATACAGAATAAAGAACATTCGCTTTACACCATCAAGAATTGTAAACACTGCCCTGATGTTTCGCACATCCACAGTAAGCACATAGTTGACTTGAAAGCCTGTGTTGCTTTTAGCTTCCATACCTCAAACAATATCCTGGTATACCTAGGGTACAAAATTCAACTTACAGTATGCAATTAAATATCGCTTAATATATAAGTCTAAAACAATAACCACATACACATTTCCAATTGCCTTACAGTATTACTTATTCTTTTGTTCCGGTTCTCGCTAACAACCGGATGCGAATTATATTCAATGCCGCCAATATAATTATTTTTGCTGCCATGTTGCATACTAGGAAAGTTCATCGACAACACTACAGAACATTACTGGCAGCACTTGTTTTAGAGGGAATGTGTTTTTGTTTGTGACCATAACGCAGCCAAGTATATATCGAAATAGATGCATAGAAAGAGGTAAAAATAAGTGTGTAGATGATGTTTACTGTAAACAGTGACCACAGTGACAGTGTAAACGGCATAATAGTTAATAGTAATAATAATAATACATGTAGCGTTGCTAGTGATATTATGGCGGAGGCTATACATCTTGAATCTGAGTGCTTAATGCGGGACCAGCAAAACATCGCCAGGGTTGTTTCCCTAGGTAGTGGAGGGTTTTTAGTAGGGCGGGGACTCCTGTCACCAGCCCCTTGGGGCTGGTGTGGGTAAATTCCATTTTATGGGGCTGGTCTGGGTAAATTCCATTTTTTCTTCTTTTCCTTCCACGTGCTTTTACAACAGAACAATTGCAAAAGGCGAGCCAGTTCGATTGCACAACAGTTCAACAATGAAGACTCCTCTGAACAAAGAAGTTGTCAGCAAGTTAATTCCTTTGAATGCCAGCTTAGCAAATGAGGAACTTCTACAAAGCTGTACTTTAGGCGAAACTCAAAATGCCAATGAACCTCTGCATAATATTATTTGGTCAAAGTGCCCTAAAGACACCTTCATTTCACAAAAGAAATTAGAAATAGAATATAACTTCTGCAGTTTTTTAATTTAACATGGGATACTTAGCAAGTGGAAAACTAAAAGAAGATATCACCAATCTTAAATTCAGCCCATCTAGCCAGAAAATAGAAAAATTAAGAGACAAGTGATGATTCCTGTAGGGCAAGTGTTCCAGTCATTCTACTTCAAAATCAGCAAGGAAGCAGCTGCACCTGTCAAAACTGGGAGCTGAAGAAAGAAAGTGTCACTTTTTGAGCTGGTGAATTTTAATTAGATTGTAGGTAAGACAATCACAGATAAACTGAAACAAAACTTTAAATTTGGTTTTCTCGTTTTTCAATTCTTTAGCATTTCTAGTAAATCAAATGTTCCCCACAATGCAACTGTATTCCAATATGTACAAAATTTCATACACGGAATTGGCATAGATAAATAAAGTAAACAACCATTTGAATTTGTTTTCTTTCAATTCAGTGAGTATAAATTTTTTGTTAATTTTTAGAATTAATGTTAAAAAAAGCTGGATTTTCATCACAGTCAAAGCTAATATTTCTTTTCTCTCTTACATTTTAACAACAAAACTTACTTAGACCATAAAAATCCGTATTAGGATGAAAACATTTTAAAATTGCATCTTCTGGGTCATTTTCAGCACACATAGTATATAACAACATTAAGTAAAAAAAGGTATCATACTAATACATTGGTATTTTAGTTCTTATTTGCCTGCCAAATAAGTGATAAGAATTACATATAAATCCAATAAAAAGTTCTTTGATGTGGGGGGGGGGGGCTAGCATGTCTGCCTCACTTTCAAGAGGATTTGAGTTTGAATCTTGGTCAGGGTGTATTATTTGAATAAGGTTTTTTTTGGGGCGAGGGGGGGGGATTTTCTCTTATCCCAAAAGCTGAATGTCAAGTAACTAAGCTATTATTAATTTTTAGATGAGTCGTATTTATTACACATCTGCTTCACTTTCGTACCTATTTTGAGGACATGTTTCGCAAATCATCGTTTGCATCTTCGGCTCTTATGCGAAGCCGAAGATGCAACGCTGATTTGCGAAACATGTCCTCAAAATAGGTATGAAAGTGAAGCAGATGTGTAATATATACGACTCATCTAAAAATTAATAATTATTTCGCTTCACTGTGGTGTTCCAGTACAGTTAAATCTTTATAACTAAGCTATATTAACCCCGGGCTCATTTAAGTATCATTTCACCTATTTCATTCATCGTCCAATATGACTTAACATTCGGGACCTCGAACAAACCTCATCCAGATAACACACCCTGACCAAGATTGGAACTTGGACTTCTTGAATGTGACTGTCACTACAGAGGCGGTGCACCATTATATGAAAAAGCAGATGAAAAAAAGTAAAATAAACCAATTTGTGGATAATCTTAGCTTATTCATAGCTGTTACAGTATAAGAAAAGTTGCCCTGAGATTTTCTTGTGTGAAGCTTCCAAGTCTGTCAGAGAAGAAGGTTTCATAGGATGAAAATATCCTTTTTACATCGCATGATGTCACAGGTGCATGTAAAAAGCATCAGAACTCTTCACCAAATTACTCTTCTGTTACAGCCTTTTTACCATCATCAAGTAACATTTTGCTGATTAGACAAATTGTTTTTTAACCAGCACTTTCTTTAATACCTAATTAAGCTTATCAGATGCAATTTTAGCAACATTGTTAGTTTCTGAAGAATCTATCAGAGAAAGTGAATACTCCAGAGAATTATTTCAAGCCTCCAGTTGTGTTATAATTTCAGGTACTTTGGAGAAGTGAATATGAATATACTAGATATATTCTTCAATGTGGTCTTTAGGAAAACATTTCTGACATATCACTGTGCTAGCTGCATCTGCTGTATTCTTTTAATTTTAATAATGTTGTTTTCTTGGGTTCAAATGTTTTATACTTTAAAATATTTATTTGTAATTTTCACATTTCTAAAATTGATGAAGCCAATATCTTGCATAAATTTAAAATGGTAAAGTGGGTGAATACAATTGAAATAATCTATCACATATCGAGATTTAACTGTCCTCGAGATTTACATGTCCTCAAAATAGGTACGTAAGTGAAGCAGATGTGTGATAAATACGACTCATCTATAAATTAATAATCTATCACAGTTTTCACTTCACTGCACAGTGTAACACAGCCTGTACTGTATGCCCACGACAAGAAGGCTAGAGGGGTATGAAGGGCAGAGGAGCTTGCACTGTTTATCTACTCCAGTAGCGGATCTGTTTACTAGGAAATGAGTGTATGAGAGTGCATATGAGTCACCCGTGCTGCCAGATCTAATATTTGTTGCAGCAATAGGTATTATGTATGGGTGAGGTAAACGAACCTTCCCTCCTTGTCATACTCGGAAGGCAGGCATACACCCCTAGGAGACAGCAAAAGTGATTATGTTGCACATTCCTCTAGCTTGCCTTCTTGTCTTGGGCAATCAGTAACCACATTCTCTGGGTGAGTTACAGCTGGCTGAGGGGCTAAAGGTAAAGTTAGAAATAGTTAACAAAATTTTTAAGTCTTAGTCATGCCTTCACACGCGTTTTTTTTTAACATTGGAGAGTAAGTCCACTTCCTTTTATTTGGCTATAATACTTTCAGCAATACAATGTAAACTTTGAGCAAGGCAAGTGAGGTGAACCAATTTGTAATAAAGAACTTTCAAACTATCCACTGCATTAATGGAGCACAATCACTTAGAAATAAAGGTACCTTGTTATACAGGATTCCATCTGGCCATAAGAAAGTTAACTAGACTTCTTTCTTCTTCTTCTTCTTCTTCTTCTTCTTCTTCTTCTTCTTCTTCTTCTTCTTCTTCTTCTTCTTCTTCTTCTTCTTCTTCTTCTTCTTCTTCTTCTTCTTCTTCTTCTTCTTCTTCTTCTTCTTCTTCTTCTTCTTCTTCTTCTTCTTCTTCTTCTTCTTCTTCTTCTTCTTCTTCTTCTTCTTCTTCTTCTTCTTCTTCTTCTTCTTCTTCTTCTTCTTCTTCTTCTTCTTCTTCTTCTTCTTCTTCTTCTTCTTCTTCTTCTTCTTCTTCTTCTTCTTCTTCTTCTTCTTCTCCTTCTCCTTCTCCTTCTCCTTCTCCTTCTCCTTCTCCTTCTCCTTCTCCTTCTCCTTCTCCTTCTCCTTCTCCTTCTCCTCCTCCTCCTCCTCCTCCTCCTCCTCCTCCTCCTCCTCCTCCTCCTCCTCCTCCTCCTCCTCCTCCTCCTCCTCCTCCTCCTCCTCCTCCTCCTCCTCCTCCTCCTCCTCCTCCTCCTCCTCCTCCTCCTCCTCCTCCTCCTCCTCCTCCTCCTCCTCCTCCTCCTCCTCCTCCTCCTCCTCCTCCTCCTCCTCCTCCTCCTCCTCCTCCTCCTCCTCCTCCTCCTCCTCCTCCTCCTCCTCCTCTCTCCTCCTCCTTCTTCTTCTTCTTCTTCTTCTTCTTCTTCTTCTTCTTCTTCTTCTTCTTCTTCTTCTTCTTCTTCTCCTTCTCCTCCTCCTTCCCCTTCTCCTTCTTTTCCTTTATACTCCCTAGTATACCCCTTATTGTGCTGTTAGGGGATATTATTATGTGTTTCAAATGGGAAGAGTTCTCGCCTGTAGCCAATCAGATGCGTTAGAGCCTTCATCGTTGCCACCGCATTATCCCCACTCTTTTTATATTTCCCTCTCTCTCACACACTTGCGAGTGTTCTTGGCGCTAACGCAAACTGAATTTTCCAAAGTTTTATAGTAATGCAGTTGTTGAAATCACAATTGCAACATGAATATTCAAATATTACGTAAATGTTTTAAATATTTGGTTTAAAGTTAATTCTAGTTTATGAATTACTTATTTTTCTAATCCGACAAAAATCCCGGATGTGCATCCGTATAGCCGTGAATGTTACTTATGTTAAGAGATAATTTGTCATTGTCTTCAATATCTGAGTACTGTAAATTTATGATGATAGGTTCCAAAATCTCGTTATGTCCTATTTCTTTCCAAAAGTCGTCATTTTGTAGTTTATCTGATGTCTCACGCAGTTTTCCCAGTCTTGTTGTGTTCCTTGTCAATTTCTTCCAAAATAAGTCGTTCAATGTCAGTCAGTTTAAAAATATTTCTGTTTGCAACATAATTTGGGCTCATATTAACTCATTTGGATTGTTCTAGCAGTAGTAAGGGGGAGAAAGGTGGATCGTGTCTCATTGATCCAGCTGATATACTTTTTCATGGAAGAGTAACTGAATAATGCTGCTTTGAACTCTAGAGTAAATAGAGATTACGAAGCATTCATAAACAAAGATATAATGTAACCAGACATGTTCTGCCAGACTAGCAAGAAGATATCGTTTCCTCTCTTCAAGTTTAACAAACACCTTCGTTTATTCAAAGTACATATTTCTTTTACCACCTCATGTCAAATGTTAACGTTTCAGTTCTAAATAATTTCAAATATATGTTCATGCGTACACACCAACCAATAATGACGTTCATTACAGTGCTTATGTCGCAATGCATTGTTATAATATAATGGTATCTATTTATTTGTATTAGGAAAACTATTTAAGCTAAAAATACGGGGTTCTTACTGTTAAATACACTAGTCTCTCCTTCCTCATGGATCAATTTTTGCAAAATCTGAATTTTTGTCTTAGTGCAAATAGCATTTATTAGAGATTGATTAGATTGGCGCTCGTCACACAGCACTTAGGGGGAATGCAGTACGACAACACAGCAGGACTCCGATTGGTTGCTCACCTAGTGGCGCTAGTTTTTATACCATCTAAATACCATCAAATCTTAAAAACTGCAATTAAAAATGGATATGGAAAAAACCTTGTAGATATAAAACTAAAATCATTCAAACTTCAAAAGAGATTAAAACAGATCACAGCTCTTACACCAATAAAACAAGAAATTAGATTTGCTAAATTTACTTACCACCCCTGGGCCACAAAAAAGTTCCAAAAAATATTCAAGAAATACAATATAACATTGGCACCAAAAAACAATTACAACATTAAAAACCTACTTCACAGTAATAATACTGATAAGATAAAACCAGAGGAAAAGTCAGGCATTCACAAGATTAAGTGTAAAGACTGTGAAAAAATTTACATATGGAGGACAAAAAGAAACATAGGCACTAGAAAGAAAGAACGTGTCAGGCACTTAAGACACAAAAATATTGATAAGTCCGCAATAGCAGCTCATTTCTGGTCTGAAAATCATGAAATTGTAGATGGTACAGAATTACTAAAATATGTACAAAAACATAGTGAACTCGTCATATGGGAGAGAATATACATAGAAAAGCATAAAAACCAACTAATGAACTTTGAAATCCCGCCAGAAGAGAATCCAACATTTAAGTTCATCACTAAATCAACAGATGGCAGCAGCAACTCCAGAATTACCCACACCCACCACACCACTGGATCACGCTTTAGTCGCATAAGAGCAGAAGATGCAAACGATGATTTGCGAAACATGTCCTCAAAGTAGGTACGAAAGTGAAGCAGATGTGTAATATATACGACTCATCTAAGTATTAATAAGGTATTTACGTGTCATTTTACATGCCCAGTCAACAGTCAGGGCCAGTCAGGCATATTGTCTAAGCTATAATTAACAGAATTTCTATATCTAAAGAGAAGACACATACTTACTGAAATACATTCACAGGTTCTATATTAAAAGAAAAGCAGATGACATTGTGCTTGTAGTTTATCTTGATTATTGTTGTATTAGTTCAGTTCATTGAACAAGTTCATAGTGTCAAGGGTATTGTATCAGTGCCTCTCTTTCTGAAACTGGACAGTGTAGTTATTAAGCCATATCCACAATCCACAGCTCCATCTTCTTGAAGTAGCATTTATTATAGTTTTTAGGTTGTTTATGCTCCACCAATGGGATTAATGTAATACTTTTTTAACCCTTTCAGTCCCGTCATCCATTATAATGGATCTGAGCTTTTTTTCCTGTTTGTGATAGTTTTAACAGCTTGTTCTGCTATATTCTTGTCATAGTGTCCTTATCCAATTAAACATATGCAATAGAGATGTTCTGAATTGCAAAAAAATACCTTTTTTCACAATTTACATTGCATGGTTGTTTTGTTTTTTGTGTGTAATTATAAGAAAAGGAGCATAATGCATGTAACTGCAGTCAAATGATACCCCGTCAGCAGCCAAGCGTGCCATCACACTGATAATTTTACTTGGACCCTCCCACCGCCTTTACCACAGGCACATTTGACTGCATTTGACAAGACTCGGAACTCAGGCCTCCGGCTTTGAGTGGATGGCCAGTTCACTGCAGTGTCGCCATAACAATCATGCCTATTCAAGTCAGTTGCTTGAAAGTATCCGAGACTGTCTCATGAAAACCGGTTTTGAGTTAGAGGAAGACCAGCATAAATGACAGCAGTTCGGGATTGAAAGGGTTAAGTATTGCCTGTTGTATGTGTGTAGATTAGTGCATGTGTACAGGAATGAGGGAGATAAGTAGGGAGGGGGAGGGCTGTCCATATAAGTTCTGTAATTATAGTTACGATCTTTCTGTGTGGATGTCAATATAAATATACTAGCTTCTACAAAGTATAGTTTGTAGATTTTAATACTTTTACATTCCCTACAGTGCACCAAATAGAGAGTGTTTAGAAAAAATGTGTGTGTGTGTGTTTGTGTGTGTGTGTGTGTGTGTGTGTGTGTGTGTGTGTGTGTGTGTGTGTGTGCGCGCGCGCGTGCGTGCGTGCATGCATGAGAAGAGCTGGAGTTCCTCTATATGTCAGTGAACCTACTAATATGGGGCTGGGGCTTTTAAGCACATTTAAAAAGAGTCAGTCTGGGTCAGGTTTGGACCTGTGACCTTTGGATCATTAGGGTAATGCCTAATGAGTCAAATCCACAGATCATTATGAGGTGTGTGTGAACAGCATAAACAAAAAATGAAATATAATTTTGAGTCAAACTAGTACTCAATGTAGTATTTACCTAGAACGCGTTTCGTTAGGATCTTCCTAACATCAGCTGCTGTTGTCGATGTTAGGGAGATCCTAATGAAACACATTCTAGGTAAATACTAGCAGTAAATGGAGCAATGAGTACTAGTTTGACTCAAAATTATATTAATTTTATGCTTCATTGTATCATAGTCCTTACACATTGGAAAAAAATGAAAAATTATATAAATGCCAAACTTAGTATTCAACTTCAGTATCTTCCAAAGTAGCTAACGACATGAAGGTTTTAAGAAAACCATATCGCCTCAAATTATCATTTACGTGAAACATCTTTCAAAATGTTTGATTTTCTAAAAACTGGTTCCAACGATTTTGATTAAAATACCATATATTTAAGACATCTACTGAAATATAAAATGCATATCTTGAAATTTCTGGAATTAATATTTGTTTCTAATGGGAAGAGTTCTGGCCTGTAGCGAATCAGATGTGTTAGCACACTCAGCATTGCTACCTTGTTACACCCACTCTTTTTGTATTTCCCTCTCTCTCGCTCACATGTGAGTCTTCTTGTGGTAGATGTAAGGGATGCAAACTGAATTTTCCAAAGTTTTATAATAATGCAGTTGTTGAAATCACGGTTGCAACATGCATATTTGCATATTATATTGATGTTTCAAATGCTATAATTGTAATTATATTTTATGAGTTACCTATTTTTCTAAACTAACGGAACTGGCAGTGTCTTATTCATATAGCTGTGAATGCTACTTTTGTCATCATGTATTTAATATTCCATCTGCATCCCTGGTCTCTTAAAGATCCTGTACTTCTGTTAAGCACTTAGAATATACTTACTAGTTTGGATCTGACTTTAAGTGTTTTCTCTACTTCCCTCTCATGTAGCCCTACCATCCTATAATTCCTACTTCCCAGTGGTTATATCCCCAGTTGCTGTCCAGGGGTGTAAAAGATCCCTGTCACTATCTCCCTTACAACCCTATACATAACAATAGCATAGAGGTGACAGGGATTTTGTTGTGGCTAAACATGACATGGCATCAGCCACAATGGTGTCTTGACCAGCAATGTATTTTACAGTGGTTGGATACACTGCAGTGTATTGTAATCGATAGGCCTGTAGGGATGATGCCTTGTCTAATTCTAGCTGAGAAACAGACACCAACAATTTATGGTCTGTGAAAATTATGAAAGGTAGACTTGCAAAGGTACTTGAAATGTTTGGTTCCGCTGTACTTTAGTGATAGGAGCTCCTGAATAGGAAAGCTGGGTATTGAATAATGTAAACATGTTTTTTCTAAATCTAGTTTATTAAAGAAAGAAAGAAAATGATTTAAATAGATATACAAATTCTCCTACTTCGAATTCTCTGTCTACTGCTTTTCTATATACATCTTTCACTTTCTTTTGGCTCAAGATCTATAGCCAACCTGTAATGTCAATAGAAATTGTCTGAAAAGGTCGTACTGCAGTGTCTGGTGTAACAGGTTTTCTAGTAACTTTTTGTAATGCACACATTCTACATCTTTGAACATAAGTCTTAACATCTTCTCTTAGTGTAGGCCAAAAATATCTTAGTACTATAATAGACGGAGTTAAATTTTATTCCTTGATATGCACTATAAGTGGTATCATGGTGCATGGATATTATGTTTGAACAATTTTTTCAGGAATGATAATTTTTTAGATTTCTCCGTCTCTTAAATATAGTACCTCATCTGAATCTTAAAAGACTGAATTATTTAATCCCAATTGCATTTCTTTTACTAACTGTAGGCAATATTCATCATTATGTTGTTCTTTCAGCATGCTGCGTGATGGAGCCTCTCCCTCTGACACCTCTGCTGCAGACGTATTATGGACATATGCCACCCTTGTACTACTCACAGGCGAATACACAGATGCAGCCCCATCTAGTGCCTGCACCCTGGTCGCTCCAGTGTCCACCTCCAAACAGGACAGGACAGAACAGGTAAGACATTTAATTTTCCTGGCCTTTGTTTAATTGTGAAATCATACTTGCTTAACGTAAGCATCCACCTAGTCATTCGTTTATTTAGTGGCCCTTTAGTGGTTAGAAGCCATGTTAGTGCCTTGTGATCTGTAAATACTATGAATTTATGTCTGAATAAATGTATTCTGTATTTCTTGACCTCAAACACAACACTCAATAATTCTTTCTCAGTTGCAGTGTAATTAATCTCAGGAGCTGTAAGCAAACGGCTACTGTAAGCAGTCGGTCAGTCTTGTCCATCTTGTTCATGACTTAATATAGCCAAAATGGCATTATTTGAGGCATCACGTGCCAATATAAAAGGTAACGAGAAATCACAGTGTGCCAGTACTGATGATGGAGTTAATATATTTTTCAAAGTTTAGAAAGCCTTGTCAGTTGGATTCATTCCATTCAAATTTCTGGTTCTTTGTAATAAGTTGTCACTGGTTTGCTAGTATCTGAAACATTTCTGATAAGAACCGTTAGTAACCAACCGCTCCTAGGAAGGATCTCACACCCTTTACCACGGTAGGAGGAATAAGTTTGTACAAAAGTGAATCGAGAATATATTGACACATTGCTTCACTCACACTGTTTATTCACAGGACATGTTTCAAGAGCTCTTGCTCCTATCATCAGCTGATACTCAATTAGTGTAAGTTGTAGTGGTTTCTTCTTTCTCCGTATTGTCAATAGATGGCATGATGTACTTGTCAAAGATGTCCGGTGGTGGAATTTCAAAGTTCATTACTCTATGACGATTTTTGTTAAGGAAGATTTTTTCCCATAAGGAAAGGTCTATGGGGTGATTAACGTATTTTATTAGAGATGTTTCCAAGTTGATGTCATGTCTAGTATTCAAAAAATGAAAAGCCACTGCTGATTTTTCTGTTTCACCATTTTTAATGTTTCTTATATGTTCTTTAGTTCTGATGTTAATATTTCTTTTTGTTTTTCCTATATAAATTTTAGGGCAAGTTTCACATTTAATCTCATAGATTCCTGGTTTTTCTTTGGTAGTGATTGAATTTTTGGGAGGGCCTTTTAACAAATTTCTGATATTAAACCTATTTTGAGGTGCAAGAGTTATGCAAGAGTTCAATCCAGCCAAATTTTGTACTTATTCTTACGTTATATACATCTGTTGTAGCTTCCAGCTTAAACAAGAGGTCTAAACCTATTTTTCACTATGTAATCTAATGGGCGCCATGCAAAATTTATGTATAATTACGTCTGGTATGTGACCAATAATAAACTCAACAATTTGCTCTCCTCCGACAATTAACTCCTCACCTTTCACCCCTATGCCTTGGACAGTGTACTCTGTCGGAGTCTGCTAACATTGTGTTGACACATGAGAAAGTAGCTCCTGTGTCTACTAACATCTCATGTTCTCCTGCAATGGTGATGGTTAATAGTAATTCCTTATGTACAGTTGTTAATGAGAACGTGGGAATCTGGATGGGCCCCGACTTGCTGAGTTCCCCCCACCCCTCAGCCTGGCTTTCCCGTTTCCCAATGGACTCTGCCACCTACACTGAGCAGCCATATGCCCTGGCATGTGGCATTTAAAACATTTGGGTGTTGGTGCATCTCTCTTAAACGTCACATGTCTAGCCTCTGTCCCTAAACTTGGATCATATACTGAGGTAAAAGAAATGTGACATCTAAAACCTGATTCTGGATAACACGTTATATGCACATCTAGACTCTGATGAAGTTATCATTTGCCATCTTTTTTGCTTGTTTTATAACTTTATTCAATGTGGCTTTATATTTCTTAACATAGTACTGAATTTTGGAGTGACAGTCACTGTTTGCAGAATTTCATTTAATTTTAGTTAGTGCGTGCAAAATGTTATAATTTCTTTAGTAATCCACAAATTTGATTTTCCTGAGAGTGATTATTTTATTTGTACAAGTGGGAAAGCTATATCAAAATAATGCCTATATATTTTTTGAAAAGTCTAGAACTCTTTATTAGTATCAGATGAATCATACACCTCATGCCACATTTTGCTTTTTAGTGGATGCAAGAAATAATCTATATTTGAATCATTGAATTGGCTGGTAAATTTTGTTTTTTTAAGGTTTGGATTTATACTGTTTTCCATATTTATTGATATAAACTGAGCATTAGGATCACTGTAACCCATATTCAGTGGGTGACTTGTATGACAGACTAGCATTAGTATCACTGTAACCCACATTCAATAGTTGACTTGAACGACTGACTAGCATTAGTAAAAATTTGGTCAACTATGGTTGCACAGAATTTTGTATTTCTGGTTGGGAAATTTACTAAAGGTTTTAAGTTAAATGTAGCTACCAACTCAGTTAAGTCATTCTTTTGTATTGAGATTTTTGCAAAATCAGTATTGAAGTCTTCACAGACAATGAGTGTTTTGCTTAAGTGTTTAAATTTAATGAGAACCTTTTCTAATCTGTTCAGAAAAATATTTAAGTTACCATTAGGAGTTCTGTATATAAACGTTACCATAAGGTTATATTCAACGAGTTCGACTGCAGGGATTTCTATGTCTTTTTCTTAGCCGTCTGTAGGCTAAGATTTGAATAGATAAAGACAGACTGAAAAATTCAATGCCATGGCCGGAATTTGAACCATGAATTTCCCAGTCTCCAACTGGTCGCTCTTAACCATTGAGCTACCATGGCCAACATGCCATCATGACATTCAATTTTCCAACTGACTGCTATGTTTCCCAGTAAACCACCAGGGACTCTCATATACATGACAACATGTTGGCTCTATCTATTCAACTCCCAGAGGGACTAACAAGAAGGTATTTTGATTCAACCAGCAAGGGATCCTATCCCTGCATAGATCACAGAGAATTGGATGCGCGCCTCAGCACATCAAGAGCAGAACATTTGTAAGGAATGTCAAATTTTTCTGATCCTATATGACAGCATTAAGTCCTGGAGAGTTAATTCAAGTGCTACAGAGAATGACGAGTGCAGTCTATGTAGATATTCTTGAAAACATGTTGCTACCACCCCTTAGTCCTAGGTTCCCAAAACAGGAAGAGTATGTATTAATGTACAAAAATAATGGTGTGCGTACCTTAATATCACCCAGAATTGTCTAGTAAGGCATTCAAAAATAATCTATATGGACTGCCCTTCAGGGTTGATTTGAAACCATTGACTGTATATGGGCATTCATGGTAGAGGAATAGGAAGAACACTCACCAGACAGAATGCAAGAGAATCTAGTTGGTCATGAGATGGAGCTATAGCAACATAATCAATAGAACCCAAACTGGTGTTCTTCTCTGGTTGCAAACATGCGCAAAATAATAATTTGGGGTTATTACACCAAAAATAAATTGGAAATGTTTCAGAATTTAATTCATTTCTTAGTATATGACCTGGTTTCACTATGCCATAACAGATTTTTAATTTGCTTTCTAAGCACCATTATCCTTGGCTATATCACCAATTTTTCCCACATCGTTATGCAACTTTGAAGCAATGTGCGGTCTAGCCTCAGTTTTGAGCAAGAGTCTTATCCTAGAGTATGTGTGGGTATATAGGAGTAATGATGAGATTGGAATCCAAGTTTAAGACTTGTTTAATTACTGTTTCTTTTTAAAGTATTCATGGAAATCACAAAGTTGCTGATCAATGTACACCAATCTATATTCATGTCCAGAGTTACATATGGGAAACGTATACTATGCAATGACACCTGATTCCTTATGTATGGCATGAAAAAGATATTCCTCCAGCCACATCTTTCTTCCTGGATGACCCATCCTTCTGTGTCCGAGATTCTCCTCATGAAAGTGTGTATTTACACCAAGATGTCTCTAAACATGTGGTCCATTTGTTACATTTGTTCCGGTGACCAGCTACTAAGGAAAGGCCAAGAAAACCACTTCTCAAGTGTCGACCATATGGATGCCCCTAGAAGCTGGCTACCTCAACAACATCCTGTTATATGTAACGAATAGATCAAATGTTCATCTCTAATCTATTACAATTCTTTATATATTGAATCCCTAATTTCAGTATCAGCTATCTTATTTTTGCAATTTCTAATAAATGTAGTGAGTATATTATAACTAGCAGTTGTGCAGAATATACATTTTCTGTTTTATACTTAATATCCCATTGGATTATACATGATTATATTGCAGCTGTAAGTTTACATTTCTCAAGATAAAAGCACTCCAGCTTCTTGTTACTTTAATTATCTAACGCTTATGCTCAGATGGATTGTATAGAGTGCATAAGGGTTGGCATCATTAAAATAATAGTTTAACTTCCTGGGAGTCTTCAAAATCATATAGTGTATAGCTTAGCAGCAAAAGAAAAATTATAATTTGACTCCGTACCATATCTTAAAAAGTAAACTCATTGAAATAAAAAGTATGATTACATACTGGTGTTTGAACTATGAATCCTCGATATATTTGACACTTGTATTTTACCAATGAGCTATGACAGATGTAGAACATAGATTATAGACAACACTAGCTGACCCGACAGATATTCTGTCAAAAGTCATTGCACTGTGTCAGTACCACAAACATATTCTTTTGTCAAGTTCTGTTGATTGCGTCACTTATCGGAATCATTGGAATGCATGGTATCAAAAGCCTTCTCCTTTATACTTTCCCTTTAGAATGGTTGCTTCGATCAAGTTGGTCAGTAATTTTTTTATCCAGTAGCCATGCACCCTTACAAAGACGTGTTTCGTTGATATTTTGCAACATTATGATCAGCAAGCCGACCTAAGTTGAAGATTATGAGGTGGCAATCCTGGCAAAACCAGCAAGTTCAAAAATTTGGGTGGACAGTTGATGGCATCATCTTGGTTTATAGCAGAATCAACTGATTTGTCAGATCAATTTCTTGTGCTGAATTGCCATGAAATACATTAGCAGGAATTTGTAGTCTCCACCTGACACAGATAACAGCGAGCCTGCTTGGTAAAATATTTGGCCTTGTATCTGTAAATTAAAAATACAGCTTTATTACTGTTGTTACAAGAAATAAAATAAAGCAATGCGGGGCGTAAGCCTGTTATATCTTACCTTGAAAATTGGCATGAAATTGTCCCAAACTGCATGTGTTGCCCCAAATAAAGTCATTTGGTAGTAGATGCTTTCTTTTTCTATGCAAAATGTGTGAAATCCGTTGCTGTTCCTGAAACCAACAAGTACAGTGGCCCTTTCGGCAGAACCAGTGGTACTAATTTCACTTTGCTATTTGCACAACACACTCCAGTGGCTTCCTTATTGTATTTCAATGCCTTACAATATCGGCAAACTGAGTTCATAGATCCAATAACAACGCATTGGTAGGCACCGTAGTCAATTGAAACATCATAACTGAAAGTAGCTCGTTTCAAACTTTTGAGATTATAAGCTGAATCATATGTTTGTGATATCCTAGTCCTTTCAATTTCATTGCATTCTTCATGTTGCTGTGCAGTCCGATTAGTCCAATAATTAGCTTGTTTTATAGCATTTTCAGTTCTTCAACCTAAGTTGCTATGCCCGCATCTTACAGGTAGTATGGATCTTGAACTGACTATAAACATATAAAATAACCAGTCAACCAGAGATAAATTTCGGAATTTTGAAATAACACACACTAATTGAGAGCTCTCACCCAGTTAAACTTTCTATCGTAGAAAAAGCAAGTATCAAAATTCTGGATGTATTTAAGCAGTTTGTATAAACTTTAAGGTTACGCTCATAAATTATAAAGTTGCTAACTAAATCTCTTCATATTGTGATTTTATTCTCTTTTGCTTTTATGATTTGGTTTTATTTTGTTTTAATCTTCATGGTAGCCTTCCTCGGACTGCATATCAATTTCAAAAACTAAAAATGTTGTTTTTCCATTTTCTGCGCAATTTTGCCAATTTTTCTCTTCCTAGGAATCTTCCATGCATTTAAGCTAATATTTGAAAAAAAGAATTAAGCAAATTGGTCCAGCCATTTTGAGGTTTTGTAGATACAAAGATTTACAAATTCATTTTTCTTATATAAATATGGTTAGTGAAATAGCTTTGAAGACTTTGGCACGGAGTGGAATATCCTTTGACGTAATGTTTTAGTTTTTCAAAAATAAAAGAAGGCGTATGTATTCTGTAAGGGTTTGCATGTGTACTTTCATATTTAGTTAATAACCTGGTCCATTAACACTTCAGGTTTTTTTTCACCTTTTAAACCTTCCTTGGACTTATGGAACCATTTCAAAACCAGAATCAGGCAATTTGGTTCAGCTGTTCTTGAGTTTTTGCAAGACTAACAAACATCAATTCATTTACATATACATATATATTGGATCTGTTAAACCTTTTCATGGTTTTTCTGTTCTTGTTCATTCTGGTTTTTGTGTTCTTGTTCATTCTTCAGTGTCATATATTAGTAACTTAACCGTAAGAGAACAGTTGTAAATTGGTTCATTTCTACGTCTAACAAACTAAAAAATCCGAAATAAAAAGTATGCACATGTTGGGTTACAAACCGTGAACTATCATTGTGCTTCCCAAAGTGTGAATTTTGCCTCTGAGCAGTTACTAGAAAGAAAACGGTGAAGCAATCCTCATATACAACATAGATATTGGTTGGGTTAAAATCATAATTCCATTTTATTGTATGTTCCCTAAAGCCATGCTGTTAATATCTGAGTTGCAAGAGAGTGTTTGATGCTATGTGATATTTAGTCGATCTTTTGTCATTCTTGGTTAATATGGCCATAGAAATCTTCAATGTGAGAACAGGTTAAAATGACGACCATGGCAGTGTACATCTACAACCAGGCCAATTTAGTTTTCATATCCTAAACTCACAGAATGTCTGAATGATACTTACCTGCATAAAGTGTATATTTACTTTCTTTAAAGATAGTACAATCACATCGTGGATAAACGGTATACTGTTACTGCTAACTACTGTTACGAAGTATTGATGGGGTCATTAATGAAGAAAATTGTCAACTAAAGAGCATACCTTTCTCAAATGGGATGGATTTCTCAACAAAATAATCTACTTGTTGCTCATGCCATGAAGACTTAACAGACTATCCAAAAGGGCATAAGAAAGTATTTTTGATGGTTAATAAAATACTGGAACCACTATATTGTGTCTAAGGAAAAAAGGAAAATTCTTTGCAAAAGAATTTAAATAAAGGAAACAGTATTTTGCAATAAAATAACTGCAGTTATTTTTCATAAAATGTATTTCCAACCATACAGAAAAATAATTTGTAATTTATTCTCAATAATGTTTGCATAACTTGTAAATTGTAGCAGATATACAAAATCTTACCACACAAAATGCAGAGCTTGTTACAACACACAATTTAAGTTAAATGCATTTGTTTTGTGTGGAGTGAGGTGTTTCAGAGATATTCCTTATTACTTGCCTGAGTCTTCCAATGCTTATACTTTTCTCAAACAGGGGTCCTTATTAATTGTATTTATCTCTTGAACATACAAACAAAATTAAATTTCAAAGCTGTCACATAGTGACCAGCTCTTAAACTATCTTAATTTATGTTTAAGCTATACATTTCTATGACTAATGTATCTTGAATTTTTTATGAGTAAATATTCTCTAAGAAATTCTATTCATTTTGATTGAATGATGAATAATTATGAATGAGTAAGGAACGATAAGAAATGGATCTATTTCACGAAAAATGTAGAGCTCATTAAAGCACACAATGATTTGTGTCAGATACTTGTTTTACATAAGTTAGCAATTTTTTGAAATATTTCATTGCAAGTTTCAAATTAAGTGCGACATCTGTTGTGTTAGGAAGATGCTGAAAGTTTACTTCCCCCATCCTCTGATAGAGGTCATGACAACGAAATCTGAATTTATTCCTCCGTACTACTGATAACCATATTGATTAAAACTATTTCTTAATAGGAAATTATTTCTGGACAAAATACCAGAAATAATTTAAATTGGGTAAAAGAACATTTGTTTATAAATGTTATAATATAGTACACCTTATGCCGTATGGCTCAGGTGGTTTCGTCTGTGGCCCGCATTTAGAAGGCCTGGGTTCGATTGCCATGGCCGACCTACGTGACCCATGGGTTTTTCGGAGGGTTTCCCAGGTCGCTAGGTGATAGCTGGGTAGGTTAATTACATCCCCCCAAATTTCCTGTCCCTCCATTTCATATCCATTATCATTTTACATAATCTCTCCTCTGGAGGTCTCTTTCAGGGTAGAAGTGTCGGTAGGTGTCTCAGTGGTACATGGCAGGATGATATGCTCTGAGGTAAAGTACTTCCTCCGGTCTCCGCTCCTCTACTGGGACCATTTCGTGATCGCCAGCCAGGGAACTTTGGGGTTCGGATCGCCTGCCTTGGGACCATTAGGGCTCGGCTGCTGGGCTCGTTGCCGTCCCGCTGCAGGGGAGCGAGTTCGCTGTCCTGGCCTGTCGGGGGGAATTCTCTATCCAAGCAAACTGTATGGTCCCTGCCCTCTGTTCTGTCGTGGCTCCTTGGGTCGGCCGCTCTCTCTCCTTCGCCTCATCCTTCCTCCTGTGGGTACCCCCACTAGGGGGCATGGCAACAATGGACCCAGCATGGTGGCCTATGTACCAGATCCCCTACTTAATGTAATCCCAATCCCACACCATATGCCAGTGAATTTCCAATGGAAAGAAAAAAATCGTGTGACATGAAACTTTTAAACAAATGCCTGTCGTCATAGACATCGTCTGCTCGCTGAAAAAATATATATATAAAGAAAATAAATAATAAAAATAAGAATAATTAATGAAAGTGTTGTGATAATAAATCAGTAGAAAAGGTGAGTCCAACACATTACACTTCATTATAATTCTTACGACGGCTTGTACAGTTTTATGAGGTTAAGTATGTAAGCCAGAGATAACTGTAGTGATTTCAGTTACATTTTAAATATATTAATCAATTTCTTTCCCAATTTATATTCAACCATGCATGGCAGCGTTCACAAACGTTTCTTGCATCGAGAAGGAAGCTGTTCTACCCTAGCAAACGTCTCTAAAGCGATTATTTTACAAAATTTCTTTCTTAATCCTCCCTTTTAACAGCATATCTCAAGAATAGAAAATATTGAGGATACTAACTGTTTATTTAAGTCATGATTCCAGACTGAAACATTGTACGTGATGGTGTTGGTGGTTCATTGATGATTCCTTATTTGAAGACATCAAGCCGAGTTTTAGTGGCTAAGACCGTTCTGCTTTCTACATTTACGCTTACTGTCCACTATATCCAAATTCTGCATTTTACCAATTTATGAATGTATTCATATCACTAATTATGAATACACTGGAAGAATATGTATTTACGAAAGAGCGAGATCTTTTGTTTTTTTCAATTCCGATGGACAAACGCAGCATTATATCATTTAAGGTTATACGCCCTTGGTTATATCGGTAAAATACTTTTGCTTTTGGTAACATTTCAGTGCTTCCACCAGCGCGAATGCTCCCGATCCACTTTTTTTAACGGGTATTGGTTTTGTGTGTAAATCATTTTGAAATGCCAATAAAACGCGCCGAGCGGGAACAGAAATGTGCTGGAATGATACATTTTGTGCTGCTCAATTTTCTGCTTCTATCGGACTACACAGTAACACTGTTCATTTCTGAGATTTTGCAATATTATTCAATAACACGAAGCGTGATGTACGCTGCTTTTTAGGTCCGTCGGACTTGAAAATTAAACGAAGACTTTGTACTAGAGTAGAGAAGAACACGCGAATGCTACACATCATAGTTTATTTTTCGTAGGTTTCCACACTGTTTATTTTCCCTCGCATTTGTTTAATTTAAATGCATGTTGAATGACGATCGAACTCCATAACAACCAGAATCAATTGTTACAAAATTTTATATTCAACAAGAATACTTTTGGATGCAAGACTTCGAAATTTTTGTATTTAGATAGAATGGGCAAACCAAAATTAACTGATCGTTTCCCAACACGAAGTAGGAGAAGGGCACATAACCAGAAAGAGAAGTCTTTGATAAACGCCATTGAACATATAGAGCAAGTTCTGTCGACGAAAAACGCCGATGACCCCTTTATAGATTTAAATGACAGAGAGCGAGTTAAGCTCTTAAGAGCTTTAAAATTGTTGGGTCCTCATAGAATTAGAATTGTTAATGCTGCGTGTCGGAGAAGAAGGTCAAGGCAGAGGAGAAGAAGCTCGTCTAGAAGGAGAAGGAGGATGAGCTACTCCAGGAGAAGGCGAAGCTGCTCAAGACGGAGGAGAAGAAGTTGTTCGAGAAGGAGGAGGAGAAGAAGTTCGAGAAGGAGGAGGAGAAGTTCGAGAAGGAGGAGCAGAAGGAGTTGTTCAAGAGGACGGCGTCGTAATCTATAAATACCGAAAGCAACGAGAATTGATAAAGGTAAGAATACCCACTTGATCGAAACCAAAACCAATAACACCAGTCATGAACTAAGCTATACAAAATATTGTACACATTATTAAAATTTTACACATTACAGTTCGAAATTATATACATTGTACTAGTCATCACGTAAAAGAGCAACACAAGAAATAACTAAAATAGTCCAATACTTATGAAGGAGGTAAATTATTTTCATAGTGCAATACTAGATTAACTCGACACATTGTAGAACAGGCTTGGGAAACATTGGTCCATAATGGTGAATAAAGTTGTTCCTCACCTTCCAGTAGCTTACACACACACATTATGTGGAATCAGTTTTCTCTTACATTTTCTGCTTCAATAATCACGAAGGCAGTAACAAGAAACAGAGTAGATAGAGTCAACATGAAAAACTCAATGGCATGGCTGGGACTTGAACCACGGATCTCCCGGTGTCACTGGAGATCCGTGATTCAAGTCCCGGCCATGGCATTGAGTTTTTCATGTTGACTCTATCTATCAAAAACCTTAGCCTATATAGGCTAGTGTGGAGAAATGATTAATTGCCATCAATTAACTAAAAGAAACAGAGTTATTTAAGAATGCTGTTTAACTGCCATTGTTCTCAGTGTTCTATCCTTATTGGGTGAAAGTCGCTTACTTTTGCTCAGAGACCTATTTATTAGGCCTGAATATATTTTACGTGACTAAAATTTACCACACGGCTACTGGTTTTGCTTCTCATTTGAAGAATGTGATGATAACTGTTTTTACGCCCAAAAAATCCATTGCCCTTTTCTGGGTTTGAAGCGGTGACAATTGGTGAGTATGCTTCCCCAGTCTGTTGTGCTTTGCCTTATTGATTTCCACTAAAGAAAATTGTTTAATGCAGTTCATTCACAACACAATTAAATAAACTCCACAAAACGAAATCACGTTATAGTATTTTTCGTTACATAATGTTTTTGTATATAGGATATCGATATGTTCTGAACTCTTCACATGACTGTATGTTACATGCAGCTGTCAGTAAGTAAACCCTGGCAAAGGAGGGAGAAGGTAAGTTTCTGGAATGTTCACCCTTGTACCTGTCTATATCATAGCAGATGCTAGCTTAATGGGAATTATAACCTCGTCAGAAGAAGTAATGTTCTTCTCAGTAGAATAAATTTAATTTTTACATGAATGTAGGTAATATTTCCCTTTCCAGTTCCTGTAATAACTTGCAATGTTACATAAGTTTACATTAAGGCACACAAGAGCATGGGAAATTATTTTTCCGGTGCCAAGTTTAAGCTTGTGATGAGCATAACAGTAGCACCAACTTTCATTATGAGCGTGTGAGGGCATGCTTGGAGAAGTTTGGTGTGCAATATATGTTTTTGGGAGTGCGATTTTACTCTATAGTTTAATTCAAACCCAGATTGCTTTCGTGTTGCTACTGTTAAACATAGGGGCTTCATTTGTTGATTTCTAAATATTGGTATCCTGTGCCAGTTGAATTGGAGAATACATTTGTGTTCTTTGTTCTGAACCAAAAATTATGGTAATACTGCGAATTTAGTTGCCGTGATCTGCTAGAAGAATGGCGGATGTATCCATCTGTTGTTCTAGCATTGCCAACAGGGAAAATGTGCATTCGCTGAAGTTACCAACAGTGCGTAACCAAACTAGCGATACAGTAATGCGTAAGGAAATTGTCCAGACAAGAGTGGGCAAATTGTTGTGTATATTTAATAATTACATATTGTATTCAATTACATGTATAAAAAGGTGCAGTAATCATGATGAGGTGAAGCCAACAATTTTAGTATGTTTAACCTGATTGCATAAAAGGCTTGTCAGTTATTCACTACAAAACAGGTTGCACAACATTAACAAACTGAGTCTTTGAGAGTGTACAATGTCTGTACTTGTCAACACTCCTGCTCATGAACAAGGTCGAAAAGAAAACATAACATTCTTCATGCTTCTCTTGATACTTTAAACATTGCCTTAATATTATCCAGATTCAGTATTCAATAACCATATATTAATACTGTGTCTATTCCCATCCCTTTCTTTGTCATTCATCCTCTCTCAAGAGTACTCGCCTTTACAATTGCACAAAGTAAGCTTATTTCCTGCAGAATATTCTTTTTTTTTCTTTTGTTGTAATTTATATCCTCCAACGTGAAGTCATATCGGTCGATGAATGAAATGGGTGAAATGATGCTCAAATGAGTCCGGCGTCCATAGAGCTTAGAGTTACCCGACATTCGTCTTTCAGGATAAGGGAAAACCTGGGAAAAAGCCTTATCCAGGTAACTCACCCTGACTGAGATTCGAACTCGGGACTTCTTGAACGTGAGGCAGACATGCTATCACCATGCTACCGTGGTGGGCAGAATATTCTGTAATGAAGGGTATAGCCAGTTGCCATCTTCTATACCATAATTCATTTTAGCCTCTACCACCATGATACAGATTCTTTGACCTCTACATTTGCATCAATAGCTACAATAGCACATTTCCCTTTTGATTGTACCAGTTTTGTTTTTCCCATGAACCACCTGCATCAGCTTTAAAGAGATTATGTACACCCTGGCACTACGTTATACTCTATGCTCTCTTGTTTCTATTTCTTGTGTTTGCCTCATTCTTCCCCTTTATTTTAATATCTATATCTCTCTTTATTTGCCTGCTGCTTACAAGGATTGTTTAAGAGCACTGGCTCTAACTGATCCTACCACCAGGTCATTCGCAAAGGTGGCCCAGGGCTTTGTATATTATTGATGACTAGCATTAAGTTATTTTCCTTACCTATCGTTACTAATATAGCATCAATAAATTATGTAAATAAAACTGGACTTGACAACTTAGCCATAGGCCTTTACTTTGGTTTAATACTTTAGTAATTATTTCCTCCTTAGATCTCTATAATATTAATCCTGCCGGTATTCGTGCCATTGCTCAATAATTTATTCAATAATAATTGCAGTTCTAGCACCGTGGTCAAGGGGTTAGACTTTTCTACTCTCACCTAGGTGGCCCAGGTTCTATACCAGGGGGACTACATATGGGGTCTGTGGTGAACAAAGCAAATGACAAGTTTTATGTTTCCTCTACCATTTACTAGCTACTCCAGAATCACCTTTCCTTTCATCCATTTATATCATCCACTTCTTCATTCTCATAGCAGTATTAGGCTGATATCCCCTATCCTAAATATTCTCTCAGACACAGGTTCCCTCTACTACTCGACATGCATCTGGCACCAAATTTTAAGTCCTGGGTGGTGCAACTAATGCATAAGAGGAGGGGGGGATTAAAGAGGAAATGACAAATATAATTGCAGTTCCACTCTGCCATGTGCTTCCTCTAAGTCAAGAACATATACAGCTTGCCCATTTTCTCTTTCAAATATTTATCCACCAGGTTATTATGACGAATGTATTACCATATGATCAAGATATTTTTTATGCCAAATTAAACATATATCCTGAATTTTCTGACAATGTCCTCAGAGGTCCTCATCATTCTGGATGACTATTGCATAACTAAATTGTAAGAGACAAAATCTTACTACACAAATAACTTGAACACTATTTCTGTAAAACGTAGTTATTTTGTGGAGTGAACCATTTCCGAGATATTCCTTGTAATTTGTCTGAATTTTACAATGCTTTCCTAAAATGGTAGGTCGATATTCATATGTATTTTTCTCTAGTATGTACCTATAGTGAGTATGAGAAGTATTGTATTCCATCCAAAACTTTAATATCCAGATTTTATGGAAATATATTTTGGATATATAAACAGAAATGGAAAAAAACATTTTTAGAAAGCACTCCGTGTGTAGACTGTGAACAGTATAACTAAAATTTGTCAAGTCGGTTAAATACCGAAGTTGGTATTTAAGTTCTACAACTTCCAGGGACATAACACGATTTTTATTTGGTGTACCATGAACTACATAAAGGAATAAGCATTTGCAAAACTGTGAGTTTGTCAGTTAATATCAGATCAACATCAGAGCACATGAATACTTAAGTATTCTCGTGTTGATGCATCCCTAGTTTCATTCCTTATTATAGGAAAATACTTTGCAGCTTTATTATCTGTTAACTGTGACGTAAGGTATGTGCAAAATGCAATTCAGATGAGAAGGATATATGTAGCATGTGTGACAGGATATTTTATTATTAGGACTTAACAACTTTTAACTTAAAATGGATGAAAATCACCAATTCATCTCAACTGTGGACTAATCCAGAATGCACTTCATAGATTGACATACAACATTGTCATCAAAACATCACTCCATCTCTACTACATCTACCTCACTTCCATATGTCTGTGTCATAAAATGTGATACCTTCTGGCAGAGTGACATGTTCCAGTAGTGAACGAACGTTGTAATATTTTGCCTTCTTAATATCCCGAAGCCTATTTGGTGTGTTCCGCACTATCACATGCCTTGTGTAAGGCTTGCAACCTCATTACTCCTCTCAAGAGACTGGGGACGATAAAGTGAGGAAGACATTTTGTGACAAACTTCTGGTACATATCCTCTTTGGAAGCACAACCCGGATTAAAGTGAATTCAGTAATACTGCTTACAAGAACATGATCGAGGTAACCTTTGAAGTCAGAAACTTAAACAACTGGAGAACCATGATGTTCCCATTATCAGTGCACATTTGACATGGACAGTATCAATGGGCTTCTTCTGTCCTCAGAAGAAGCCCATAAACATAACTTTGATGAGTTTGACCCATGTGGAAGGGACTAAGACTTTATCCATTGATCGTTTCTTCTCAATATTGCCAAAAATTCTGCCATTAGGCTTGAAAGAGTGTCCTGATATTGGGAAGTGCAAATAAACTTTCTGAAACTGCACTTGAGTAATGTCTAAATATCTAATCTAAAATGTATCAACAGCTGATGTCAAAGAGCTTGGGTGACAGTTTAGTTGCACCACCAAACGGCTAGTGTGGCAACTACTTGACTTAACATCATCTAACTCAAATGGGCTGACTTAACTTTTGTTTCTGAAATTGGTGCCCATTCAACAGCCAGGGTCATAATGTTTCACCTAACATCTGATCCGCAAATCTTTTAGCACCATTATTGAACTGGTATTCAGAGTGCTCATCATGTGTTTAACAGGATTTCTCAAAAACATTGACTTAACTTCTGAATCTGAGTGCTTCAATCTTCATTATGGAAAAAAGTAAGAAAACCAAGTTAATTGCTACACGTTTGTTATTAAATGACTATTGCAGCTATAGCAAGTCCACGGTAATATAACTAATTTACTAGTGTGATCTATCTGTAGAACTGGAATAATTTCCAAAAAGGCAATTAACTTGCAAAGGCGTAATGCCAAATATAAGCAATGTTCTGTCACAGAAGGATGTGTCGCTGCCATTGTCACTATTATCATATAAAAATCATCAATCTCAAGCTTCTTGTTTCAGTAACCTATTCCTTTTCCCAATAATTATCAATTCGTTTAGTCTTTCCTGTATTTATAGGTAGTATAAATTCCCCAGCCCTCACATAGCTACGAATGCAAAACATGCCATGTAAATGAGAGAGAAACAATTCTATTGACTTTGATTCAATGTACACTCCCAGACAGTTGATCAGCAGAATCTACTGAGAAATCACATAGAAATTTTGATTCCAACTTTCTCCTTGTCACAACATTCACTCACTTTGTATATGATTTCTCGCCCTTGCCGAAGTATGACACTTTGCTGTGGTTGCATCTGAAGAGAGTATGTACACTGGAGTCGCTGTGTATGTGCGATAACTTCACGTAAAATATCTGTGTTGCGAATTTGTTCTGATACGCCTTCTCACTTTGCCATGTAGTAAACGTAAACAACAGTAGCACGTATACAATAAAATTGCCACATTTTTCGTGTGAACCAAAAATACTTGAGTCTTAAGAGTGTGGTAGCCACTCATTCTATTATGTGAAAAGATATAGGTTAAGAGAAAAGTGGATTAGTATAAAAGAAGCAAAGGTCAAGAACAAATGACACCAAACTGCTCAGGAAGACCAAAGCCTTATAGCCACAGAACCTGAGTCCTGAGTCAGCGAGTAAACCTTAAAGTCAGCAATTTCATGTATTTGTACAGGATGTGTAATAGTACATGTTCTGTTTTAAATTTTATTGCACTGAATTCGTAATGGATACTGGACAAATAAATAAATAAATAAATATTAAATATTATGAAGGGGCAGAGTTTTCAGCGTACTGTCCATTTTCTCTTTGATTCCTTTAGGCATTAAACCTCTCAAATGGAAGTATTTAATTACTGTTTGTTTTCCCAGACCCTCCATTTTCGTGAAACCTCTACACTTATCTTGTAGTGACTTGAATGACTGGCTGTCATTAAAAAATTAAGTAAGCTACTAACCTGTAACAAGCTGGACTAGAATTAAACTATATGATGCTATCCAATAAAACTGGTCCAGTGGTGCCATCTCTAGGTGAGGCCCGAGACTTATCAGATGACCCTCCTTATATGGAAGTATTGGAAATGTTCATTTCTATAACCAAAATCTGAACCATAACCCTACTGGGGTATTAAACTCCCTATCCCAAGCTAAATTTGCTAAACTTATAACTTATCTAAACAACTACTTAAGATAAAATAAATAAATCTTTGCAGAATATAAACACATTCCTTTTAAATTAGTTAAACTGCATATCCAATAATATATTATGTAAGATACGATTATTTTTCTTGTTGCACTGCATTTCAATTACAGGTAATCAGCAATTTTCTTTTTATTAACCATGTTATTAGCACAATGTATATCTATAACAGCACTTAATTGTTTTTATGTATCTAAAATGTAATAGACCTCTTTTCAATAGTTAGAGAAAACGGATCAAATACCATAAAATGGTATTCACTAAAACCTTTTACAGAATAAAATGGAGTCAAAAGTTGCATATGTTTGCAAAGTAAGAAACCTCATGACTTGAACACAGAGAATCTCTTATACATAAAAGTACACCACTTTGTAGAGCAAACATTCTTCTAAAACATATATTAAAATTTACCAAAGGGTTTAGATTTTTTCCTTCGTTTATAAAGTGGTGCAGAATTCACATTTAAAATTTAAAATTATCTCTGAAACATAACTATTGCTCTAACAAAGCTGAAATATACGTGAATTAAAGATTTAGTTCCAATTAATAATACTTCACAGAAAAAGCTTAAGATGCCATTTTTGTAGGAAGTATTTAATCTTTCAGCCTCCCCTTACATCTCATCTGTTTCAGCACTCTAGTAAACTTTCAAATATTAGGTACATACTTCAAAATTGGCTTACAATGTCGCATTACTTTGAGTCAGATGAGATTTAACGGGCGTGTGCCCATTCTGTACTTAGTTATCACTCAAATGGTAAGTACATGAGCGGAAGGAAAGGGATAGAAAGGTCTACATATCTTCTGTGGACATGACCTAGGGATTTATTCTTCAGCGTGGTGACTAATTTGACTAGAGGGTGTTTTCGGTCTTTATTCCTCTTTACAGTTTTATTGTGTTATTCCTTATTAAACTACGATAGACTGTCATTTACTTCGGTATTCCTAATAGACAGAAGTTCCTGTTTTGTATATTCATAGTATTCCAAATCTGATTATTATTATTATTATTATTATTATTATTATTATTATTATTATTATTATTATTATTATTATTATTATTATTATTATTATTATTATTATTATTATTATTATTATTATTATTATTATTATTATTATTATTATTATTATTATTATTATTATTATTATTATTATTATTATTATTATTATTATTATTATTATTATTATTATTATTATTATTATTATTATTATTATTATTATTATTATTATTATTATTATTATTATTATTATTATTATTATTATTATTATTATTATGATTATTATTATTATTATTATTATTATTATTATTATTATTATTATTATTATTATTATGATTATTATTATGATTATTATTATGATTATTATTATGATTATTATTATTTTTATTATTATGATTATGATTATTATTATTATGATTATTATTATTATTATTATGATTATTATTATTATTATTATGATTATTATTATTATTATTATTATTATTATTATTATTATTATTATTATTATTATTATTATTATTATTATTATTATTATTATTATTATTATTATTATTATTATTATTATTATTATTATTATTATTATTATTATTATTATTATTATTATTATTATTATTATTATTATTATTATTATTATTATTATTATTATTATTATTATTATTATTATTATTATTATTATTATTATTATTATTATTATTATTATTATTATTATTATTATTATTATTATTATTGTTGTTGTTGTTGTTGTTGTTGTTATATGTTAAAATTTCAAAATAATGTTAATACACTCCTTTATTTTACATAAACATTACTAATTGAATATAGGCTTTTCATTTTAATAGCTCCTTTTAAATTAATTGACATATACAGAGCTTGGTCTTAAGAAAAATTTGCTGATGATGTGTTTCCTCTACGATGTGTAAGGGCTTTTTTAACAGTGAGGTGTTCATAAATTTTTACATTTAACATGCCGATCTCATAGAGAAGATTCCGGATAACGAATAACTCCCAGACGGGATTCAAACCTAAATCTCTGTAAATGTAGTAAATAGTAAATGTTTTATTTTTCATATCCAATACATCTCTTTTTCGTAATAGCATTTTATCTGCCTGTTTGTTATTGTGTAAATTAAAGACATTCGTGATATGTACCATTCATCTTGAGAGACGTTGGTTGGTCCCTTATTATATAAGCAGAACGTTGTACTGTGTTGTGAATTCTTTACATCGCTTGCGGAAACTCCTATGTCAAGTTTTATATGTCTCTGCAGGTGTCATCCATCCATCTTCTCTGAATCGACGGAGGGCCATTCTGAAATTCATTTACCTTTAGGCTCTCTGGCCACGCCGTGGCTCAGTGGTTAGACCGGTTTGCTCTCACCAAGGCGGCCCGGGTTCGATCCCAGGCGACCACAAAGTAAGATTTGTTGTGGACAACACGGCGTTGGAGCGGGTTTTCTCCGGGACCTCCGGTTTCCCCCACCATCTCATTCCACCGGTGCCTCATCGTCAGCATCATCAGTGTCACCGCCTGCGGTGCCATATGTAGTAAAAACGGGCGTTAAACACTACACATTTCATTTCATTTCATTTAGGCTCTCCAGTAAGTCTGGGATTACCTCACATACCCCAACCCGTTGCAGTCCATTTATATAGCAATTGGTTTACGTACCAGATCACGACACACGGACGTATTTACTGGAAAGAAACATTAATCATGTTGAAATTATATAAATCATTATCGCTAGTAATGTACTTCTTATATGATTTAGTTCTGTATAATTTTCAAACGTTTCATATTAAAGATGGCTTTCGATTCTGTTATATAGAGTCACATTCGAACCTCGATAAAATTTTATACAAACTCTTTTCTAAATGGAACTTAAGCTATGTTATATACCAAGTTATATAAAAATTGGATAAATAAGACGTAAATACACACACATCTCTCTCCTTAATTAAATGCGACGTCTACTTTACGAAGCTCTTTATATGCCGTCAATTACTTATAAAAATAGTAATTATAATGTATCGTTGAGTTATATGTTTAACTTATACAGCCCTCAAGTATTTTAGTTCCCTATATACATTCCTATAATAAATAGAGCATTAAATTAAAAAAATTATATCGTTGTTTAAGGAAATATGTTTTAATTCCCTCTAATCTTCCGCCACGTAATCTTCTTACGTAGTGGAAGATTCGTGGTGGAATTTTGATCAATGTAACTGAAAAGCGAGTAGTCAGTTAAATACCAAAATCTGAGTTAAATTCATTATCTTCTAAGGATGCAACAAGACGATTTTTAAGAAAATCCACCCCTAAACCTCCGTTTTCATGTAAAGTGCTTTGTAACTGTATATTTTCTCAAAAAATGTCACAAACTATTTTGATTAAAATAACACGTGGTAACTTTTTGTGTAAAAAATAAAACGTATTTGGAAAATGATAACTTTGACAATCTGCAAGTTTTACTAATCTATGTACATTTTTATATCATAGTAAGATTTTATCTCTAATTGTGTACCAGTTATGCAAATAATCATCCAGAATGAAGATGATTTCATAAACAGTCTCTTGAAAATTTGAGCTATTCATTTTACTTATAGTGAAGATATGCTAAATTTATGATATTTTAATCAATGTCGTCCGAGTCATTTTTAAATAATCAACACTTTCGAAAATTTTCCATGTATAAAGTAGTTTGGGTGGTATTCTCCTGAAAACCTTCGTGATATATTTCCGGAAATTGGAATACTTCTCACTGTCTTTCTTTCTTTCTTTCTTTCTTTTCTTTCTTTCTTTCTTTCTTTCTTTCTTTCTTTCTTTCTTTCTTTCTTTCTTTCTTTCTTTCTTTCTTTCTTTCTTTCTTTCTTTCTTTCTTTCTTTCTTTCTTTCTTTCTTTCTTTCTTTCTTTCTTCTTTCTTTCTTTCTTTCTTTCTTCTACTTTCTTTCTTTCTTTCTTTCTTTCTTCTTCTTTCTTTTCTTTCTTTCTTCTTTCTTTCTTTCTTTCTTTCTTTCTTTCTTTCTTTCCTTCCTTCCTTCCTTCCTTCCTTCTCTCTTTCTCTCTTTCTCTCTTTCTCTCTCTTTCTCTCTCTTCTATCTTTCTCTCTTCTCTCTTCTCTCTCTCTCTTTCCTCTCTTTCTCTCGTTCTCTCTTTCTCTCTTTTTTTCTTTCTTTCTTTCTTTCTTTCTTTCTTTCTTTCTTTCTTTCTTTCTTTCTTCTTTCTTTCTTTCTTTCTTTCTTTCTTTCTTTCTTTCATTCTTTCTTTCTTTCTTTCTTCTTTCTTTCTTTCCTTCTTTCTTTCTTTCTCTTCCTTCTTTCTTTCTTTCCTTCTTTCTTTCTTTCCTTCTTTCTTTCTTTCCTTCTTTCTTTCTTCCTTCTTTCTTCCTTCTTTCTTCTTTCTTCTTCTTTCTTTCTTCTTCCTTCTTTCTTTCTTTCTTTCTTTCTTTCCTTCTTTCTTTCTTTCTTTCTTTCTTTCTTTCTTTCTTTCTTTCTCTCTTTCTTTCTTTCTTGCCTTCTTTCTCTCTCTTTCTTTCTCTCTTTCCCTTCTTTCTCTCTCTTTCTTTCTCTCTTTCTCTCTTTCTTTCTCTCTTTCTTTCTTTCTTTCTCTCTTTCTCTCTTTCTTTCTTTCTCTCTTCTTTTCTTTCTCTTTCTCTTTCTCTCTTTCTCTCTCTCTTTCTTCTTCTTTCTCTCTCTCTTTCTCTCTTCTCTCTTTCTCTCTCTCCTTCTTTCTTCTCTCTCTCTTTCTCTCTTTCTCTCTCTCTTTCTTTCTTTCTCTCTCTCTTTCCTCTCTTTCTTTCTCTCTTTCTCTTCTTTCTTTCTCTTTTCTTTCTCTCTTTCTTTCTTTCTTTCTTTCTTCTTTTGTTTGTGTGTTTAAATTGTTCACTCTCAGGCAGATAGGCTCGGGGGCACACGCATGAACACACACACACACACACACACACACACACACACACACACACACACACACACACACACACACACACACACACACATACTCGAGAACCCGCACAAACACAGACTGTTCTCCGAAATCTATTTTGAGTTCAAGAGACTTAAGTATATTTCCGATAAAATCGTCACATCGAATTTTGAAATGGAGTACAATATTTCCCTACTTTATAGCTAGGTGTATCTATATACGAAAAGAGGAAGAATAAATAAAACAGGGAAAGTCAAGGGAAAGTCACCGGACTCTTGTACTGATAAGCTATCTGCCAATGTAAAAGGGTTTTAGAATTAAAGTGATTCATCTTTTAATAAGGAGAAATAAATCCTTTTGCAAAGAACCCATTTGGCTGATGAACTTCCACAAGTTCAATAAAATGTTACACAATGTCTCCTTTTGCAGATCACCCAGGGAAGTGTTATGTGAGTGCAGAAAACAAAACCTATAATGTTGGTAGTGCTTGGCCTGTCGTCGGAAGTTGTCAACAGAATACATGCCACCGGTTTCAGGAAGGAATGTTCCTCATCAACACCACAGGGTATGTGATAAGCTGTTATTATCTGAAAGTGATATTATACAGCACATTCTATTGTTTGTATTTAGTTAATAATGTTCTTTTCTCTTCTTGCTGAAGAAATTTAAGATATATATTTGTGTATGATTTTAATTCCAGGTGCGCAATTCCCTTTCCGCCCTCAAATTGCTTGCTGATTAGCGACATCACTGCTCCTTATCCTGAGTGTTGCCCCAGAATCCAGTGTCCAAACAGGGACTAAACCATCATGCCTCTCTGCCTCAGGGGTAGTTATGATCAAACCTTCTCTTAAGTACATTCTCGAACTTTGTTAAACGTCCCCTACAAAGAAACTGCACATTCTCGAACTTTGTTAAACGCACCCTACAAAGAAACTGCTAATAAACACATTTTCCCTTGAATTCGTCGATTTGAAATTGAACAGTGCATGCATATTTACTTTTGAAAAAATTTAAATTGCCATGTTTAATTAATTAAGAAATTTAAAAAATGAATTATATTAAATAAATAAAGGTATGAATATATGTGACAATTATGTACTTTGAAGCTACCATAGCATACTAGAGCATATTGTTATTATTTTAAAATATCAAGAAAATGTTGCCGTATGAACGTTCAATACTAAAATGTCAAAATTTTCAATTATTAAACATAATGATAAGAAATTAATTGTTGTTATTTTATGTACCTCATTCTTAAATAAAATAATTTCCGGAAACAAAAAAATTGAGTCGTCAATGAAGTGATCTCCATAAAAAAATTTTAAAATGAAGTATGGGTATAGGCTGTAAATTTGATTTAGATTCAAAGCATTTTGAAAGAAAATAAAGAAGTATGTAATGCTACACAAATATAACCATTTGCAAAAAAGCTTCACTTATCTTAAGCAATTGATGTAAATTCTTCTGATTAATTGATGAATTAAACGTTTATGAATTTAACTTTTAAACGTGTCTTCAGAATATTGAGACTTTGAGGGTTCGTAGAATTAAAAGTCTTGTTTGCAGAAATGTAAACTGTTCTTTATTTCAGTAAAAAGACGCTTTGTACACCCCTTACAGCAGCTAAATGATGTAACATACACAATCGCAATCCTCAAGGTCGTCTCTTTATTCCCACTACACGTAAACAAACAAAAGAATTCAGTGCGGTACACTTCAAATGTCCACACAGTTGCACACTCAATTAACAACTGCAACTCACTAGCAACTGACTCGCAAAGTTCAAGTCCAAGTCGAATACTGACAAGCTGTTAACAGCCAGAAGGTTTTTGCTGCATACCCACCCAGATTTTGGGTCTGACCGCAGGTTGATAATTTTGATGGTTACAGGATGAGGTGGGACTTTTTTTAATTGAGGATATTTTTTGAGGTAGCTTTTTGCTCCTCTTTAATTTTGTACAGGATGCCAAACCGCTTCTTTGTTTACACCCTGGTGTTTTATTTTGCTAACGTGGGTTAAATTTTGTAGCCAAACAGCTCATTTGGAGATTTTTGAATTCAACTTATGCTGCTGTATGGATTAACTCCTTTGTTACCTCGGGTACCCGCATGCCATACGGGGTACCCGGTAAAGCCTGACTGACTCGCAACTCTCACACTGCGATCCTTTATACCTTCAAACATTTTTCCAGAAAGCCACCGACGTTTCAAGGAGTTTCGCGGTGCAGCTAGCCTCTGTCTCTTTTTCTCTCTCTCTCTCTCTCTCTCTCTCTCTCTCTCTCTCTCTCTCTCTCTCTCTCTCTCTCTGTTTCTTTCCCTCTCTCGGCAAGCATTCAGAGCTCGCCCATGTGTCTGCTGCGGCTTGCGGCACCACATGTCTCTTTTTTTCCTGTCCACGCGTGACCAGCACTGGCTTTTCACAACTCCAGTTAAATAATGAGATCGGTGGCAATATCTTGGAAAATAGATCTTTTAAAAAACGGATCAAGGCTATCGAGTTACTCATTTCTGAATGGATTTAAAATGACTTATTTTATCCTTTTGAAGGCAATTGGAGCACACTGCTCCATGAGGTTTTCATAATTTGACACTAGTAACCATCATTTTCTTTCTCCTAGCACTGTTTATTATTTGGAAACCATCAATAAATATTAAACAATTCTCAGGATCAGTAAGTAGCTGGACTAGCAGTTACAGAAGTTTTGAAGCCACTGTAAGTAATGCGTGTAATATTTGTAACATTCAAAATCATCTACTAAATCACTAAACATGCACAATGGAAAAATAATTATAAATGCCTTTACCTTCATGAAGCAACAGATAAAGATGAAGGAACAAATGAACTTGTGGTGCAGTGCATAACCTGTGTATGGACATTTACAGTGGATACACTTTCCAGCATGTTTGGTCATCTATTGTGCTATATGTACCCAACTCACTACGTAGCTGTAATTAAGATTTTACATGTCTGGGTCGCCAATGACATCAAGATTGATAAGGGAGAAAGATAAATTACGTGTCATTAAATGATCTTGTCGAGCAGCGTCCAGGCCTATGTACTAATCTTGAATGCCTTAATGTTCTTTACTTTGTCTATTTGCCTTTTACTAAGTAGTGCACCCAAAAATATTATATCCAGATTTCAGCAGAGATACAAATTTTGGTGCTCCGCGAATTAAAAAAATACACTTTTAAAAAAAGTGGTGGACATGTTCTTGAATAGCATAAGTCGAAACAAAAATTCAGCAAACACCAATATTTAAGTCTAGCATACCTGCAGTATGCGACACTAAGATATGCAAGGAAAGCCCCCATCCTAAATTATCCTTTAGTCCAAGACGTAACAGCCTGCGAGCGGCCAGAGCCTGTCAATCCGATTGCCGACCTCTCGCTCACATACGCAGAGAGGAGTGAACTCCAACCGATGCAGGAAGGAAATGTGGTCAGCGTCACGCACCTCCAGAAGGGAAGTGGGCTTTCTTGACCGGGATTCGCTACCTATCGTAGCTCCTCAAGATGCTGAGTGGGCACTGGTCCTATACCGAGACTTAAGGGTGGACTCGAAACGGTCGCATTCCTTGGCAGGGAACTAAATCGCAATGCCTTAGCCCACTACCCCACGGTGCAGGACAAATTATCCTTAAATGGAAAAAATTCGTTATACATATTTTCTATAAAGTGACAATGATTTTGATTAGAACATGTTTAAGATATTTGTATGATAAAATGTAGGTATATCCTGACTTTACTGGAAACATTCTGCAAAGCTCTCTTCATAAGGAAATTACATTTTGTAACTGTAAAACGTAAGATATAGACATAATATTTTACACACAAATGAAGATCTCCTTAAAGCGCACATTGAAATGTGTTATAGTAGATTTCATTATTTCCAAGAGTTTACTTGTTATAATACATATAAAATAATTATATTTTCTTGAAATGGAAAGCGCTTTTCGCTTTTATTCGTGATAATGCAAAGAATATAGAATGCTACACGTCTTTAAAATACAGAGTGATCCATATAAACGTGAACCACTTCAATAGGCCACAACTTTTGAAAAAATAATAAGACACACATTCAAATTTTGGAGAATATAATACATAATTCGGAGATTACATTACACTATTTACATCTCAGAGAAAATGTTGGAAGTGTCCTCCGCCAGCATCTATGGATCCTTGGTCCCATTTTCTTTGATACGACTGTAGACACCTAAGTTTATACGGGTATCTTCAAGACATTTGTGGAGCAGCTGAATGATATGGAATTGAGAGAAGGTTATTTCCAGCAAGATGGAGCAACGTGCCGTACATCTAATGACACCATGGAACTTGTAACCAGTTTCTTTGATAATCGAATAATGTCAATAGGACCGCAGATCCCTTGACCTAACCACACTGGATTCTTTTCCTGTATGAGTATCTAAAAAATAGTGTACAAGAATAGGCCACGGACAATTTATTTTCTCAAGGAAGCCATTCGAACCAAAATAAGTAACATTGGCGAGGATACTCTCCGTAAAACTTCAGAGAATATGGTGAGACGAGTGCAAACATGTATAGAAGCTGGTGGAGGACACTTCCAACATTTTCTCTGAGATGTAAATAGTGTAATGTAATATCCCAATTTGGTATTATATTGTCCCAGAGTTACATGTGTGTCCTATTATTGGTTCAAAAGTTAAGGCCTGTTGAAGTGGTTCTGGTACAAGGAAGTGGTAAGTACAAGGAAATGCGTACGCATAAATTAAAGTTCTTTTTGGAAGCTTTATAGTTTCAATGGCAGTACTTTAAAAGAATAGCTTCTAGAAGAGGAGTAGATAGGCTCATGTGAATGCAACATAGCAGATTGTGCCCGCCTCGGTAGCGTAGATGGTAGCATGTCTGCCTCCCATTCAAGAGGTCCCGGGTTAAAAACTTGGTCAGGGTGAGTTACCTGGATAAGGTTTCTTCCGGGGTTTTCCCTTATCCTGAAAGACGAATGTTGCATAACTCTACGCTCCATGGAACCTGGACACGTTTGAGCATCATTTCACCCATTCCATTCATCGTCCGACTTAAAAAAGTTAATGGAAGTAAATTACGAAAAAAAGCAGATTGTTTTTCAAATCTCATAGCACAATTACGTCAACCTTCTCACAGAGCTAATTTTTATATTTGCACTGATGTAGTATTATCACAGGCTGTTATTGCAGCGCAGTAAAGCAGCAGTAAAACTTTTATCTACATATCTGCAATTCTTTTTCTTGTTAATGAGATACAATAGGGCATGAGGGAAAAGCGCAAATTCTGAGGTTATACTTTCCCTACCTCCGATGTCATTCTCAGCTATCGTTATTTATCCAGACATCACGTGATTGCAATATGCTTTGTTTGGTAACATGTGAAGAAATATTGATACTGGCTATGTAACCATTTATATGCATATTTTTAGATGAAAAGAAAACGAAGATCATGGTTTTTGAAAAAGGATATAGATTGAAAAGATGAGAAACGGGAAATAAATGGAAGAGAAATAGAGGTCATAAAGAGATCTGATTAGTTGTGTTTAAGGCTGAGTTGTCATGGTAGGTGGACCGAACACAAAAAACTGGCATTACCAAAAGGTAAAATGGCCATGAGTGTTGTAACAGCATGTTTAAGGAAAATGCCTGACATTAATGTCAAATGTCTTGAAAGGATCTATACTGCGATGTAGAAAACGACATGCTACATGGGGCAGAGATCTGCAAGTATATGAAGCTTGGGCAGAGGTGGACGTTATTAACAGATTTCTTAAAATCAAGTGAGTCAACGGCGCCTTATTCTTTTGGAAGGTAGGCCACCCATCAAACGACATGTGAGCCGTAGTCCAGTTTTGCACTTACTAAACCGTATTGCTTGATGTTCTTAGAAAGAATAATGCACAAAATTCAGAGGAATGGCAGTTTAAGAGACAAAACGTACTGCTTGCTTAAATACACCTCAAAAACATACGACTCCTTTACTGAGAGCGAATTCCGGTTACCAGGCGATTTTACAAACATTTTACTAAAATATACATGGCAAAATAATTCAGTAAACGCCTGGGAAAAATAGACCTATCATATGAGTACACTAATAACGTCACCTGAAAAAAATGGCAGATTCTTGTACTTAGAAGAATGATTGGCTGCTAAAAGTTAGGAAAAATATTAGAGACACACCTCTTCATCACAAACGAGACAGTCAAAACGGACATATTATTAAACAACAATTTATTTACATTTTTGCTTAAACTACGTCTCGTTAAACTCAACATGCATAAGAGCTTTTGTCATTTATGCAATAATATTAAAACACCCAGTAAGTTATTAAAAGTGTCTTAAAATACTAAACCAAGCATGAGAACTCACGAGGTGGCAGAGGTATAGCGCCAGGCATACAAGTCGTACTACTCAACCCAGAAGGTGCTTTCAGGCAAGTCTCGAAATAGCTCCATGGGATTATGACCTCTCCTGTGCCCTAGCCCCCAATGACACAGGTTCGAGTTTTGCGCTCGTTCTAACTGAGCTATCTAGTAACGTGTGAGGCAAACATCCCGTTTAGCATATAGTATTCGGTGGTTCCAGTGAACATTTGCAGACATGCAAACGTTAGCTGTCTAATTACGGATATATTACAGGGGATGCGATAACAGCTATAGGTATTAGTACTAATTTCATTGAGTGTTTAACATCCATGTTAAATACGCGGGTAGAACCTAGTAATGGGGTCGATGTTTTCATGTTGGAGTATAAAAGCGGATTGCATAAAACTCGAGAATTAGGGGCAGCTGACTCACCTGGTATATTCTACGCCTGCCGTTAGTATCACCTAATGGGGCAGTACAACTAGAGTTAGGAAGACATTCAACTAGGGTTAAAATTGTCCCAAGGTAAAGAAATATTTATATACAGTTGCCAACTTGGAGGAAAGCAATATTATTAAGGAACGTTTTCTTATGCAAATGAGAAGCAAATGGGAAGGATCTTGGACATAAAAAGTAAGGCAGTTGACAGAACGATAGATACGGAACATATTTGGAAGAATGGGGAGTATTGTTATACAGGGTTTTGGAGAGAAGTAGAATCAAGATTAGAAGGTATTAGCACTCAAGTTATTTCTTCAATTACAAGAGAAGAAACTCTTTGAGGATATATAGGGAAATACAAAAGTCATGGGTGGGGAAAAGTAGATAGACGGGGGTAATAAGTTAGGGCGAGAAAGATTCGCTTGTGCGAGGACAGCAGTTAGAAATTTGAAAGGTAGTAGGCGTGAGGGAAAAGGGAAATGCAAAATGTGTGGAGAAGATGACACAGATCACACGGTATAATATATTGCAAACAAACTAAGGTAGAGAGAGAACAAATTTGGAAACAAAGGTGGAACAGTTTTAAGCAGGTGGCAGAGACACTATCGGGTTGTCTCATAAATTCGTTCGATTCTTGTTACGTGTTTACGACTAAGAACACCTGATAACACTGCATGCCCCCATTACTTTTACGTCAAAGAAGTTGCCTAACAATATGGGGTTTGTTTACAAATACAATAATTGAAAAGAATGCTATGAACACAAACCACAGCGACCTCACTGCCAAAGGTAAATAGGTCAACTTATGTAAGAATTGGTAAACAAACTTCAGTACGAGTTTGTGGATGCAAAAGTGAATGTTAATATGGAAGGCAAGAAGGAACATTTTCGACATTTAATGCTGTTTTATTACCGTAAGGGTAAAACCGCCTCACAAACTCAACGGAAAATTCGTGATGTTTACGGAGAAGATGCAGTGACGGATCGGGCATGTCAAACATGGTTTACTCGATTTCGAGCTGGGAACTTCTCTGTGAAAGACAAACCACATTCTGGGCGACCTGTGGTTACGGATGAGGAAAGGATAAAGACATGATTACGAACAACTCCAGAATAACAACTCGGGAGGTAGGTCAGGAGCTAAACTTATCTCATGCAACTGTAGCCAGGCAACTAAAGAAACTTGGTTACGTAAATCTTCGGGATGCCTGGGTTCCGCACGAACTGAGTGAACAAAATTTAGTTCAGCGCGTTTCCATCTGTGACGCATTGATAAGACGCAATGAAACTGCACCTTTTCTGAAAGAGCTGGTTACAGGAAACGAAAAGTGGATTGTGTACAACAACATCCGAAAGAGAAAGTCATGGCGTAAGAAAGGGGAACCACCACTCTCAATTCCTAAACCAGGGCTTCATCCTGAGAAGATTATGCTGTGTATTTGGTGAGACTGGAAAGGAGTTATTTATTACGAATTTCTTCCTCCTGGGGAGACCATCAATTCAGAGAAATAGTGTTCTCAGTTGGATCGTCTGAAGGTTGCCCTAGGAGAGAAAAGACCAGAATTAGTATCTAATGGTGGAGCCGTCTTTCATCAAGACAATGCCAAACCACACACTTCTATGGTAACTCGTCAGAAATTACGGGATTTCGACTGGGATGTGTTACCTCACCTGCCGTATTCTCCAGACATTGCCCCATCCGACTAGCATTTAATCCGATCCCTGCAAAACTTCATTAATGGCAAACGCCTTACTTCCTTGGACGATTGCAGATTCGCCGTAGAAGAGTTCGTCAACCAGAAAACTGCAAGATTTTGGAAAAATGAAATTGATAAGCTTCCTGAGAAATTGAGATATGTTATTGATAATAATGGTGCACACTGCACAAAATAAAGTTTGTTTTGAAAAGTTCATTGCCTTGTTTACTTTCGATGACCTTGCGTATGTAAACAGATTACCCCTAGATAACTAGGCAACTTCGTTGCCGTAGTTGTGATACGGGCATACAGTGAAGGCGTTCTTTGTCGTAAACACGTAACAAGAATCGAACGAATTTATGAGACAAACCAATAGTATTCAGTTGTTCTTCCATTTAAAACCTAGGGAAAATGTATCGACTGATTCAAATTACAATTGAAATGAAACACGAGGTAATACGCCTTCCCCTTTATTACCGTCAGTACAATCCAATTGAGTTCACGTGGCCTCAAATTACGTTGCAAACAGAAATAATACTTCTAAACTGACTGACGTTTAATTTCTTCTCCTGGAAGAAATTAATAAGATAACACAAGACTGGTAACACTGCGTGAGACATGCAGATGAAGTACAGGAATACGATTTTTGGAAAGAAATAGAACGTGACGATATTTTGTAGCCTATCATCATAAATTTGCAAGACTTAGAAGATGGAGACAATGACGAGTTTTCTCTTGCTATAAGTGACATTCACAACTTTATGGATGCGCCACTGGCAGTTCCGTTGGATTAGAGAAATAGGTAATTCATAAACTGTAATTACAATTAAAGCATTGAAAACACGTGCATAATATACGAATATCCATGTTGTAATTGTGATTTCAACAACTGCATTATTAGAAGAGTATGTAAAATTCAGTTTGCGTTTCCTTACGTCTAGGACCAAGAAGATTCGCACGTGTGCGAGAGAGAGGGAGGTATAAAAAGAGTGGATTTAACGAGGTGCTGAGTGCGCTAACGCATCTGATTTGCTACAGACCAGATCTCTTCCCATTTGAAACACAAATTAAATTCTCTGGAACTGACCAGGGACGTATTTAAGGGGGGGTCCAGGGGGTCCGGACGCCCCCCCCCCCCCAAATGAATTCTCATTCCGAGTCTTTAATAAGTAAATAGTTGAAATAAAACTAAGTTTAAAATGAATTGAAAAAGTTTATTTAAGTGTCCCTTCTTAATGTCTCTATTCACTGTACAAAACAAGGCCGCCTAGTGCAATGAAAACTCTTAATAAGTAGACAGAGTCAACATGAAAAATTCAATGCCACGGCCGGGATTTGAACCACGGATCTCCTGGTTTTCGTCCACTCGCTGTTACTCCATTTGACTCGTATATTTCCCCGGTAAACCACCAGAGGCTCTCGCATCCGAGATACACCGTTTGTGGCGACTTACCATTGTAAGTACTTGCATTGTAGGTATTACTGTGATGAAGCCTGATGAAGCGAGGCTTCATCACAGTAGTACTTACAATGCAAGTGCTTACAATGGTAAGTCGCCACAAACGGTGTATCTGGAATGCGAGAGCCCCTAGTGGTTTACCGGGGAAATATACGAGTCAAATGAAGAATTGAATGTCATGACAGCAAGTTGGCCATGGTAGCTCAATGGGTAAGAGCGACTGGACGGAAATCAGGAGATCCGTGGTTCAAATCCCGGCCGTGGCATTGAATTTCTCATGTTGACTCTATCTATGATAAACCTTAGCCTATGTACGGCTAGTGTGAAGAAATAATTAATTTCCATCAATTAACTAAAATCTTAATAAGTAATTTTATAAAAAAATAATAATAAATAGTTTCACAAGAAATAAACATTTCTGAGAAAAATATTAGCAACAAATGACTAAATGATCAAATAAATTTGAAACTGTGACTCTTTCTTTTGTTCCCGACTGTGCACCTCTTGCTTGCCCTCAGGACTGTCTTCAGAACTGAGTTATTTAAACTGAAACAAGGGTCATTGACTAAAGTGAGTGAATATCTTCTTTTGGATGGAAGAACTTTCGTCAATTTTCTGTTCTCAGAAACATGTCTATTGATTACGATTAAAATGCTGCATGATTGAGACACGACAATTTTGAATTTTTGGGGAAAAGGCGATAAACACCTCTTTAATTTCCATGATTATCTAACTAAGAAACCAGGCTATCAAAGATAAAAACATCAGGTTAAAAGAGAACGTGGAGCTCATAAAATACGCAACTCCCGCAATTTCTACATCCCTTGTATCAGCTATTTTCGAAACATCTCACCCTATATAACAATTGTTGTGCACATTTAACAGTCTCAAAATTGCTCGTTGCATAATTTCATAAGAAACCTAGTATTTTATTTATTTATTTTTAATACTTTAACGTCCTTTAACTGGATAATCATATTGGGCAGTAAATGAAACGGGTGATACCATCACATCAGTCTAGAGCGACTAGAACATAAGATTTACCCGACAATCGTCTTATTAAGATAAGGGAATACCTGGTAAAAAGTCCTATTGAGAAAACTATCTTGATCTCGATTGGAAATCGCTTCTGCGGTGCCCAACTTGCGCTCATATGAGCAAAGGTGGATTTTTTTCACTTCACCTCACCTCCTCATGAAAGCATTTCGCTTTTTCTCGCTCTCTCTACATAATGGAACGTTGCGTCTTATATTCGCAGACAGTGGGTGGAGGTAAACCCTCCTTCCCCTTACGCGGCAAGGTTGGCCAAGATCTCTTCACTGGGAGTCAGACACGCTACCACCAAACTATAGAGGCGGGCTCCAGTTGAAATCATTTATAACCAAACAGTTTGCCTGATGACGATACGCAATGGAGCAATCGTGCTTTATATGAGTTGCGAAATTGTGAGAACCAGAGAGACTCATGTCAGTGTACGGGAGTACGGGATCAATGTTTATTGCCTCTACCACGTGCTTAGTAAGCACAAACGTGTTACATTCCATTTAAAAAGTTGATATTGAGATGTCATCAGGAATGCCAGTTTTGAGGGCACCAGAACAGGGGGAAAAACACTTAAAAATAAGTGTCTACGCGTCCGCTCCAGAACCCAAATATTGGAGGAATATAAAATGTAGGATTTAATTTCGTTATCTTTCAAGGATGCGAAACGAAGACTTTCAATAAAATCGTCCGAAAGTGGCTTCAATAATTTGAATTTAAACACTACATATTTAAGATAGCTGCATAACAAATAGAATGCCTATTGTGAATTTTCTGAGGATAAACCCTGAAGTTTGCTTTACTGGAAGTGAAGTCTGTATAACTATTCTAAACCTAACAGATAAACGAAAAGTTACTGCACAAGTAACTCGTTAAAATACACAAATAATGTCAATTATAATAATGTATTGCAAAAATTAACTAATTCCGATATATTATTTGTTAGTGATTAAATTTCTCAGATACTTACTTAAAGGTATGTAATTTTTAACTTCTAAGATCCTATTCCCTTTTTCATTCAAGGAGAACTAGTACTTCAAATGCATCAATTAGTGGTTCGTTTTTAAATATCTGATTTCTGCTTATATCACTTTATCCCAGGTATAAGAACAAAAGTGTGCAATTAAAGGTCTTTCTATAGACTTTATCCAAAGAAACAAGACAAAAACAAGCTTTTCTGAGAACAATTTGTAGAAGATTGGGTGGACAAAAGTAATGTGAATGTAATATATTACATCTGTTTTTAGTTTTACTAACATGATAAAAATACATCCCTGATTAATTATTAAAAGCAAATAATTCAACGTAGATTTTTGGACCCCCCCCCCCCCCCGGAAATTGACTTCTGAATACGTGCCTAGAACTGACAACTTGTACTTCAAACAACACTTATATTGCAATTTCATCATTCCTTTTCGCTTTAACTGAAGGTTTCATATCTGTCCCAAACAGAAAACTGTTACCCAAAATACTTTTGTCAAACTCTGTACTCGCTCAATTTTCTACTTGCTGCATTTTGACTCAATTCAAACGAGTGCCAGTCTCAGTGGTAAATTATGGGAGTGATACAACTATCAAGAACCGATAAAAGTAAGATACAAGGAGATGAAATGTGGTATTTATGATCAGAGAGAGAAGAATATTAGAAATGAGTCAATTAGTGAGGAACTGTAAGTAAACAGACTATTAGAAGAAATAGAAAGATATAGAAACAAGTGGTTTGAACATCATCTGCGGAACAAAGAATACCGAAACAATCTTCTTTTGTAAACCTAGTCACCGAGGATCAATTGGACGACTTCGAAAAAGGCAGCTTCAGTAGATATAAGACAGAAACAGGTCAAGACGGCTTAAATCGTGAAGGAAGAAGATGTTGAACCATTTAAGATTAACATTCCATATAACTATTCGTGTACTATGGGTTCCGACAAACTGTACAGCACCTGATTTCTGAGTGTCCTGGTTATGGAAGATACGACGTAATTTAGACAGTCACTGAGCTTTTATGACTAGGCTTCGGACTGTTAGCTCTCATTTAAAATGCTCACTTTCCGGGAGACTACATCCCCTACTACTAGAATTACAGAAAGTACAAATATCGAACTAAAGGTAGCTATACACGAATTTAAGCAATCAAATGTGAAATGAAAGATTTGAACATAAACATTAAGTACATAAACAGGTCAAAAGAATTAACAAGTTTTAAAAATATTTGTCCATAAATGCCCGTAATTATTAGCCTCACAATCAATTATAATATTGTAATTTTTCTAAATTTTCAAACAACAAGCAATGTCTTATGTTACTCAACACTAATTTGTAAGCTCAAGATGAATGCTCCTCTTCCACCTCAAGGAAAATCTGCACTCTTGTTGGCAGCATGATGAAACCATTTTTTAACTATGGAGATCACTTTTTTGACATTTGGTTACTGTTGTCTGATATTGTCTGTGGCACGGTTAACACCATGTGCAAGGCAAGCAATATGCGTGGTGGAAGTGCAGTGCAGCAATTATGTATGCTGCTGTGTCAGTGTATGTTAGTAGTATTTTATTCTCATCAACACTGTTTGGGTACAGTACCTTGAGATCATCATTAACGGATTTCGGTATCGTCTGAGAGTTGTTTCTGGCCAGTTGTCCTCAACAGATCAAATGTGCTACTGTTGGAGTATCGGAATTCAACTTCCCAACAATTAAATCTGCTATTTGGTGCCCCATAATGTCCGTAGTTTCATCTACTGATAACCAGGCCAATGTTATTCGCCTATTTCCGAGCGAATTCTGCACAAGGTCTCTACATATGTACCGTCTACAGAATTTTAACTTATGATGGATTCTGAGGTGAACAGTTGTGTGGCAGTATTTTTATAAGAAGCCTTTGAAGTGTATATTTTCCAGGGCATTAAATGGGATACTTGCTGCGACGATTGCTCGACGTAGATCAGCATGAAATTCATTTTTGTTTAAATAATGGTTTACTCTCTGGGTTAGCAGAAATTGTTTCAGCTTTCTTTTCCCTTCAGTGATAATCTGATGTGCAGCTCCTTGTACAATTTGAGTTAGGTGCGACTTTTTGTCGCTGGTTACCTATACACAGAAGAAACTAGTGCGATAGGTAGATAAATCGTATATTTTACTAATTTTAATTTTATTGTGTAACTGAAGATTTTGAAAATCCAGCAAGATTTTAGTTACGTAAATTAAAAATTTAATTTTCAGAAACAGTGTCTGCAGCATACCGGCGCCAAAGCATATTATCGTGAACGCTTATTAGGTGGCAAGAGAGAGAGAGAGAGAGAGAGAGAGAGAGAGAGAGAGAGAGAGAGAGAGAGAGAGAGAGAGAGAGAGAGTGAGAGAGAGAGAGAGAAGGGGAGTGGAGGAGTCGGATAGCGTTAAGCCATGCCTACGCCAATGAGCTAGCGCCTAAGGAGGCGATACAGGGTGGGAAGAGGGGAAGCCACAGAGGTTGCTGGATCTTCGTTCCCCTCTTCCTCCTACCTCCTAGAAAGACCGTGAAGTCTCGTACGTCTTCGCCTCCATAGTGAAGAATTCTCCAGAACTCACATTCACCCCACATGCCCGTGAAAAGATCAGCCTCGGCCATGCAGCGCTTAGGCAGTTTTACTCTATATTCCGTTCGACCATGCCCACCCGTCTGAAACTACGGGTGTATCGTGCGATCATCCCGCCCCTGATCCAGTATGGATGCGAGGTCTGGGGATCGGTGGCTCGTACCACCATCCGCAGACTGCAAGCCGTGCAGAACAGGGCGCTTAGGATTATCTACGGTACCGAACGTATGTTTCCTTCATACATTCTGCACACCCATTCTGGCATACCTTACGTTGAGGACATTGTGCGTGAACGCTCGCGCAAATTGTATGCCAGGATTACATCCCATCCCAACCACCTAGTGAACACACTAGGGCAATATGACCATCGTGTACCCAGGAGGAGAAAGAGCTACCGCCTCCCCAAGGACGCCCTTGGGTGGTGAGACCAGCCTCTCATTCCCTCGATTCTACACTTTGTCCCGGCCACACTGGGGCTGGATTTGGCCCGCCGGCTGACCCCCGGCAGCCGGGTCTCCCGGTGTGGAGAACCATAACCTAAACGGTCCCCAACATCCCGACCTCTCGCTCCTGGCCCCGTCACGCTGGACGGACACTGCAACGCAGGCCACCAATAGCGTGACGGTTCAGGGCACTGGCCTCCTTGGAAGCTAACCCCGCCGCCAGGAGCACTAGCAGAGGTCGAATCAGGTCCTTCAGTCAACAACGACATCCAAGCTTTGGAGAAATGACAAACTCATTAAGACCGCACGGGTAAATCCGCACAGCGGATGGGTACCGTGGCGTGTAACCCTCCGCCCGGGAGAACCCTGGCGACCTGCATCTGCTCTTGGCTCTTGGGGTTTTAGTTTTAGGGAGTTCACTGTAAATATCAACAGCATCCTTTTCAATTACAAATGATTTATTTAGAATTATCAAACACGTGAAATAAAATGCTCGTCTCATTGTATAAGCCATTTAGTTTTGGTTAATTTATCTACAACTCTTTGATGTTGATTTCTGTTCTGTTTATGATTTAATGCTTCCATCCTCAACCTCACTAACATTAACTTCCCTCAAAAAGGTATAAGTTGCACATTTCCAGCAGCTTATTTGCCATCATGGACTGCTATAACAGAATTTTGGAACACGTTAAACACTCACAAGCAATAATTAAGCAATACCTTCTTTATTGAGGTTGCATAAGCCAAAGAAACTCTTAATAGTAGCAAGCAAGCTACGGCGGAGTATACCGGTATGTTTATAGCACGCCGCATGGCGTTTGACCTATACCTGCAAACTCCGACAGCGTAAGGCACGCTTTGTTGTTTCTGTGACCACCTAATCCGCACTCATTCTGGAGCATTTTATGCGGCTCTATTGGCGGTAAAACTACCTATATGTGTAACATAGAAGCTGAGCAGCTACTTCTACATGTTCGTTCGGTTTCGTTTTGAAACACTCTGTATATATACAGAGAGAGAGATAGAGATTTAGGTTTTCTTAAGATTTAAATGAATGAATGAATGAATGAATGTAGTTCATTTCTGGTTTACACATTTAGAATATTTCACAGTATTTTTTAGGCTAAATGCAGATCTGAAACTTACGAATCTTTCTTATAAGTTTATATGAACGGTTTTTACCAGAGAAAAATGCAGATATTAAAATAAAATACAAACGAAGATATGCCTAATACACATTTAAGTCAAAGGTATGTGCAACAAAAGAATATATTAGCATGTTTACCTACAGCATACTACAATATTAGTTTGGTAGCACTTAAAGTCTGAGGAAAGTGAAAAAGCAAACCATAACTTCATTCTATTAGCTTGAGTTTCAGTTTGTTTGATACTTGTATTGACTAAAATAGGAACCGAGGTTAACACACAAAAAACTATTCTTTTAGCAGGATAATGCATGTTACCATACATTTGCGATAAGTTGATAACAATGGCAAAAGTGCAAGAATTGGGCTTTGAATTGGTTCCTCACCTATCCTATTTATCATGTAAACCAAAATGATGTCTTCCTGTCTCCCAGCTTGAAATTTGGCTTGCAAGAAAGAAACCTTCATCAAATGAAGTGCTAATTGCAGTCAACAAGTATTTTGCAGACTTCCAGAAAACCCAAATTTTATGGAATGGGAAAGCTGAAGATTGTTGGACAAAGTGTACATCACTCAAAGGAGACCATATTGAGATGAAAGGTGAGTTAGTTACAATACCATTTTTGTCTGTTTTTACAGATTTATTAGCCATCCTCTTATATAGACCTTTGGCATTATAACAACACTAACACACCTTAACATTGAGACATGTGGTCTCACAGTGTATCTGTTTCTGTACAACATAGATCTCCCTACTGATTGGCTAGCACATAGGGAGCAGAGAAAGGTCATGGAAACAGAATTTGTTAGCCCCAGTAGAGTGTAAGGGTAACAGTTCCCTTTGACATGACCATATATTGAAATAAAAACTTACCTGCAACAATCTATTATTTAAAAACAGACTAAGTTATAGTTCTGATTGCTATGGAAGAAAAACAAAACACAGTTTTCTTGTAACACAACAATAAACTAGAAGTAACAAAGCTAAGAAAGCAACAAATTGGAGTAGCATTTACGCATTTCCAGCATTGTACCTTATATCCAGATCTAGGAAGTTCGTACCGCCCGCCCTTCCCTATACAGGTTGCGACCGACTTTCTCCCGGCATCCAAAGAAGTCATAGATAAAAGCGCACCGCGCAGGGGCATTAAAACCGTTTGCCCAGAGAACAAAAATGTCCTGTGAGACATTTGTAAACGCACACCTATTTAGATTATTATGTACAACATACAAATTGTTATACAGTACATAAGGGCTTGTCTCTGGCTGATTTCATTATTTAAATAGGCACATTGTGCCTGTGAAAATGTTCCTTATGCCCCGACATATTTGAAATATTTTATCAGTTCCATATCAGTATCATACCTTTTGTTGAGATCTAAAAGTGCACTCGTATGCGGTAAATTGCACCGAACCCTGCATTCTCTTCAATTGCACTTTTCATGTTCATCTTTATTTCAGGTGGATTGCTCGAGGTATGGTAAATTTGTTTTGACAGTTCTTCTACATGCCGCAGAGATTCAGTCACTCCATACCTCTGGACTGTAACAGTCTGATAGTTGTGGGTAACTCTTTGAACAAATGTGCAATCAATACTATATTTCTACGAAACTGTACGTTACTAGACGTTTGGCAGTTTATAATGCTAGAACTGCCATCGGTTTCTAAATCAGTTAATAGCGAAACAATTTTGTCATAATGTTCGGCATAATAGATTACAACCTCTAGCCAAGTTACCCTTCTGATGACAACTGGCCGTGGTGGTAGCGATATGTCGGGTGCTAACTCTCTGAACTTTGCAATCCTGTAAGATGCCTTCAAAATACTTTTTTTTTTTCATGTGAGCTACAAAGCTGTCTGCCCCTGCATAACTACATTTGATTGATTCGGCCACTCGGTGTAAAGCATGTGCTAAATATGTAGTATATATTAGTTTAGGATACAAGTTACAGCAATGAGTTGCATTCTACGATGAACCTTGCCCTTGATAGTAGCGCTGCGTGGTATAGCCATTCCTGGTCACTCTTGCACTTCTCAAGGAAATCGGTACGAACTTCCTAGCCCTGCTTATATCACACATAGAGTGCACTAAGTTCGGATGACTATGGCTTCAACAGTTTTAATAAAGCTAATATTAACATATTCTACTGTAGATGATGTAAAGCAGAATAAATATTATATTTGAATTAAAATTTGGATGTTTAATATATACTAGAAATACACATTTTAAGGACCTAATGTTCGTTTAATATAGAGAGATGTTCGGAGAAAGGAAGGGAGCGTTATAAGTCAAAGAAAAGTTCTGTTCTTTTTGCATGCCCAAAAGCTAAAAAATGAATAACAGCTTTCCATTTGTGAAAAGCATATATATTGGAAAATTCAGATAAATAATCCGGAATATATATGGTGTACTCTACAAAAATCATGACACACAAATTGTGTATTTTAATGAGGTCAATTTTTTATGCAGTAAAATTTTATCTATCTCTTATGGTTTCTGGGTTAGGCAAGTCTTCCAGAATGTAAAGAACTTTTGATGACATTTTCAGGAAATTCAAGATATGCATTTCATATATCATGAAAATACCTCAAAAATAATATTTTAATTATAATCATTATACCTAGTTTAGAAAAAATCAAAAGGTCTGAAAAATATTCCATGTCAAGGATAATGTGGGTTTAGGGGGGAAACTCCTGAAAGTCTGTATGATTCATCCTTGCGGAATTCTGAACTTAAAACCAAGTTTGGTATGACACTCATCTTTCATTTTGAGATGTGCTGTCCATACACACACAGATATCTTTTTATATTTCTTTTTCAGATTCATGGGACCTGAAAACATATACTTGCACTGAAATTTCGGTATTACAATTTTGGATGAAATGCAGTACATATTAGAGAAAGTGAAAAAATGTCAGTTTTCCTCTTGAAAGAAGTTGGAAAATTTTCAAAAGTTTGAAAATTCAAATCAATACATATATGTCAGAAATAGTTAATGTTAATTAATGTGAACTTTTATAACATAGTTTTATATTTAACAGACTTTTGTGATGTTGATTTACACAAAAGCGCGTATTTCTGGTGACATATTGGAAAGTAATGACCCCTTTACTTATCTCCCAGCTGTATCAAGATGTCATGAAATCATCTTTAATGTATGATACTTTAATCTGAATTGTCTGAGCTGTTTAAAAATATCTAGATTTAGATTCTAAGTTACAGTCTGGAGTAAAAGGGGGATTTGCTTTGAAATTCTTCTGCCATATCCTTAGAACATAGTGAACTTGAATACAGGGCCAACAGTCAAAAACTCAGATGAAGTGCAACATTCTTTAAAAAGATTTCTACTGCAGTTATAGAGGAAGAAATATGAGCATTTCTCAGCCTGCTCCTTTTTGGATCATAAATATCTTCCAACTTCGTCTTAGGTTCAAAGGTGTTTTTTATTTTATATTCATCCTCCCACATTACTTACCTTCTCTTTGGCGCCATTCCTCTGCCTTCCACTCGCAATTATTACATGTTTGGCAAAACATATTTCATCCATATTATATATGGTATATATAATATTACTTTGTGTTACACATATCTGCATTTTAATTTTCATAACATTGCTCTCTGATTATTCTACAGCTATAGAGGTGATTAATTGCTTATGTGACGACAATGAATAATAAATTTGTTTACTAATGTACTATAATTTATTTTTTTATTTTATTTTAAGAGTTAATCAATAATAATAACAACGAAAGTGAACTGACAACAAACACTGTATGTTGTGACTTTGTGGGTTCGCGAAATTAAAAGTCCAATTGCACAAACTCAAAATGTTCTTTATTTCCACCGACTTACAGTTGAACACTTGCCAATTACACAGAATTACGTAATGCACACAATTAAGATTCACCAGTTCGTCCGTTAGAGTTCCACTTGCACTCGCAATTACGTAAACTCCTCCGACGCACGTACGCAGTCCGTCCCCTCACTGGGTACTCCTCGCAGCTCGCCAAGAACTAACTGACCTCACTCATTGCAGCCCTTTTTATAGTAAAATCACTGCTTTCTAGAAGTCTCTGGCTTCAGTGAATCACCGCGAAGGTTCCAGACGGCAGGGGAAGAGGGAAGAGGCGGCCAGCGACAAGTGACACTTCCCTAATCATTCCCTCAGTTAGTGACTGAGACTAATGGGTGGGTGTGACCCTGAATACTTCACGTCTGACCCTCTGCTGGCCAGTTCTATAGGGAGTTCCGACGTTCGGGTGACACTGCTCCCTCCTAAAAGCTGGTCGTCCCGAACAGCACCATCGTAGCGTGCCAGGCGATCCAGGTTAAACACCAACATCTTCCCTCGGGGAACCTTCTGGATGCGGTAGACCACGTCTTTAATCATCTTCACCACCCGGTACGGTCCTTGCCATGGCTGCTGGAGCTTCGGGCAGCGTCCCTTGGTCCGGGTAGGGCGGTACAACCAGACCAGGTCACCTTGCTGGAACCCTTGGCTGTAGGCTTGCCTATCATAACGGGTCTTCATGCGGTCGCTCGCCTTCTGGATATTCCGGCGAGCCTCTCATGCATGTAGTGGAGATGGTCCACCAGGTTCTCCACATTCTCCGTTGCTGGATGTTTTGCTTCCGGGCTCCCAGAAGCCAGGTCATAAGGGAGGCGTAACTCTCGGCCGAACATTAAGCTGGCTGGCGTCATCCCAGTTGGTATCCCGTGTTTACGAACGGTAGGCCAACGAGAAAAGTGGCACCTTGACGTCCCAGTCTTGCTGATGGCTGGCCACGATCTTCCTCAGGTGTTCTTCTAAGGTCCTGACGTACCTCACGACCATACCGCCCTACTGTGGATGTAGAGGTGTTGTGCAGGTTTTGTTCACCCCCAAGTCTTTCCAGTGCCTCCTTCATAAAGTGAGACTAAAAATTGTCGCCCTGGTCACTGTGGGACTCCAATGGCACCCGGAAGCGGCAGAATTGTTGCTCCACGAGGCAGTCTGTGATTGTCTTCACCTCTTGGTTCGGGATAGCATAAACCGCCAGCCACTTGCTGAAGTAGTCCACGACCACCTCTAGGTACTTGTTGCCTCGGTCGGATACTGAGAATGTTTCACCTATGTACACAGCGAAGCGATCGAATGGCGCTCCGACGTTGTGCTGCTGCATGCGACTCCGGCTCCTAGTTTGGGGCCCGCGACTCGCAGCCCACACATGCCTTTGATGGTGCCTTCTCTCAGAATCTGCTCGGAGCCTCAGCCAGTAGTAGCGCCGTCAAAGTTTGTCGCTCGGTCGGTTTGCTCCCAGGTGTCCTCCTGAAGTACCGGCGTGCACTTCTTCCAAGACTTCCGGGACCTTACTCCGAGGGAATACCAACTGTTCTCTCTGCATCTTCCCATTGGGTGATTCCCATACCCGGAAAAGCAAACCCTATCTTATCTTCAGCGAGTCCCATTGGGCCCAGTACGACTTTTAGGTGGAGCTCCTTGGTGCGTTTTCCTCCCAGGTGGGTCTTGTCCCTGCCTCCACTTCCCTCTAGGTCGACCCCAAATAGTTGACTTCCTTGCGGAAGAGCTGGCACTTCTTTGCTTTTAGCTTCAGGTTAGTCGCCTGCAGTCTCTACAGCATCTTGCTCAGGTTGTCGAGATAGTCCTGGAAAGTTTTACCGACGATACCTATAGGTATAGCAAGCAGGCATCATAAGTAAGTCCTCTCATCACTGGCTGCAGTAGGCGTTCGAAGTAATCTGGCGCGTAGCAGAGGCCAAACGGCACAACCGTGAACTGCCAAAGCCCTTGGACTGTCGAGAATGCATCTTCGCTTTGTCTGCCGGGTCTAGAGCCACCCGCCGGTAACCCGACTTCAGGTCCAGGGTCGAGAACCTCTGCGCATCAGCAAGCGTGACCAGAGTGTCGTCAATTCGGCGTAAGGGAAAGCAATCCTTCCTCGTGACATAGTTCAGCTTCCTGTAGTCCACACAGAAGCGTAGCTTGCCGTTCTTCATCACTAAGACTACAGGCAAACACCAAGGCCTGTCAGATTCTTTAATCACTCCCCTGGGTCTCATGTCCTCTAGCATGTCCCGAACTGCCGCTTGTTTCGCCAGCGGAACGCGTCTGGGTGGTTGCCGAATATGGAGAGCGTCTCCGGTATCAATGTGGTGAAGCACTCGTTCCCCACGGCCGTAGTCAGTATTGCCTTGCCTGGCGGTGCGAGCTATACGGACCTCTAGCACTCGTGGTACCTCTGACGTTACTAGAGGAACCTTGGGCCGAACATTCGAGCCCCTCCCTATGAGAGTAGTTCAGATTGGGTTCGTGTCTAGGGGGCAGAGGTTCCCGATATCCGCGGGGGATCAAGTACGTCTTCGGGCGGGGTTTAGGGGAGCCATTAATATTTCCGGGTACTAGCCTGCAGAGCTAGTAGAAAGTGTGCTAGATCACCAGGCGGCCCCACCGAGGTTATATCGGTAGCCTTCCCATTTTGTTGTTGGCTCGCGTAAGTGGCGTATCCACTTGCATCCCGTCTTGAGTCCACAGGACTAGATGGGGGGCTTGTTAGATCCTAGGTCTTGCCCTATGGAAAGCCCCACGTAGGCGCCGGTGGCCCTTTTGGGACATCTCGGAAACTCCCTGGTTGAAGGGGGCCAGGGTCTTTGGACCTACGTGTCCTGGACTAACTGGTGCAGAACCTCTGCACTCAAGTATTGCCTTGGCTGAAGACGCGCTGGTATCGTCTCAGCAGTTGTCGAAACTGGTCCAGCTGTTCCACGGTCAGGTTACTATCCGGCGACTTACTATCGTAAGTATTTAAATCCGTGGATTCATTATTTAACTCGTATTATTTAGTTGGTTGATGGAAATTAATCATTTCTTCACACTAGCCGTATAAGGGCTAGGGTTTTTGATAGATAGATCCTATAGTACTTACGACAGTATATCGCCACAAACGGTGTATCTCGAATGCGAGAGCCCCTAGTGTTTTATCGGGGAAATATACGAGTCAAATGGCGAATTTATGTCATGACGGCAAGGTGGCCATGGTAGCTCAATGGGTAAGAGCGACTGGACAGAAACCAGGAGATCCGTGGTTCAATTCCCAGCCATGGCATTGAATTGTTAATGTTGACTCTATCTATTATATTATCATGTTCTGAAGCTGTAGCTTACACATTTTTGTGATGGGAAATAATTAGAAGCGTCATTGGGATTTAAAGATATAGATAAAATTGCAAAGATTAAGCAGTATTACAGTTTGGCAGGAAGTGTCAATGTAGGTTTACTGAAAGCAGAATAAAATGAGAGAGATTTGTCAGAAGCCAAAGCGATTTCTTCCAAAAGAAGTAGGTACGTGCCGCAGCTCATGTTATCATGCAGACGCAGAGGTGAGGCCAGGAAGTTCGTTCATACTGTTTCGTTGTTAAGTTTTCAAGTACGACTTAACCTTCCGTTGGGCGCGTCAGCTTTCGTAATGCCGTTAGTCGCGATGTATCTGCTAGATACATAGGACGTTCATTGTGTTCTTGTATCTGTTTTCGACTGTTTCAAAACGAATGCACCTTATTATGAACCAGAAGCGTTTCTCGAACATAGTCATCCTGAGAATATTGACACCAAGGTCATCACTAATGTCAGAAGTGAATATTTTGCCGTCCTCAGCGGAACACACCAGCAAGGTACAATAAAGCAATAAATGCTTTCACTCTTTGATATCTGTGTCTCTGCAAACTCTCACTCTCACATTCATATTTCACTTTGAAATCATCTATGCGTCTGTTGGTGTGATGCACAATTATGCAGAATATCATCACTGACGAAAAGTTTCCAGCAGTCACATTCAGTTTTCATAGTTTGGCATTCCCCACAACTCCAGGCAGTTTATTATGTTATGGGGTCGAGCCTGTATTGCCTTCCAAGGACCTTTTTCCTCTTTGTTCCGTCCTTACCTAAAATAAGAGATACAATGTATTATTATTATTATTATTATTATTATTATTATTATTATTATTATTATTATTATTATTATTATTATTATTATTATTATTATTATTATTATTATTATTATTATTATTATTATTATTATTATTATTATTATTATTATTATTATTATTATTATTATTATTATTATTATTATTATTATTATTATTATTATTATTATTATTATTATTATTATTATTATTATTATTATTATTATTATTATTATTATTATTATTATTATTATTATTATTATTATTATTATTATTATTATTATTATGATTATGATTATGATTATGATTATGATTATGATTATGATTATGATTATGATTATTATTATTATTATTATTATTATTATTATTATTATTATTATTATTATTATTATTATTATTATTATGATTATGATTATGATTATGATTATGATTATGATTATGATTATGATTATGATTATGATTATGATTATGATTATGATTATGATTATGATTATGATTATGATTATGATTATGATTATGATTATGATTATTATTATTATTATTATTATTATTATTATTATTATTATTATTATTATTATTATTATTATTATTATTATTATTATTATTATTATTATTATTATTATTATTATTATTATTATTATTATTATTATCATCATCATTTACGAACAAAAACTTAATGAGATTTCAAACAATATTTGGAATAATTCACAAAACCCTAAAGAATAAAACAAGATCTGAAACAGGAATAAAATTTTATAACACCATGGCGGTCCCAACGTTACTTTATGGATGTGAAAACTGGGTACCTACACAAAGAACCATCAGCAGAATACAAAGTTGCGAAATGAGATTCTTGAGAAGAACAAAAGGATGTACAAGAGAAGATAAAGAGTCAGAAATGAAAATATAAGAAATGAATTACAAGTGGAAGCTATCACCTCAAGAATGAATAGGTACAGAAGAAGATGGTTTGAACATGTTGGAAGAATGGATGATACAAGACTGCCAAAAGTAGTTTTCCAATGTAGTCCTAAAGGAAAGAGGGACGTAGGGAGGCCGAAGAAAAGATGGATGGAGACACTGTGAAGACGGAACAGGCGAGAGCCTAATACAAGAAGTGAAGAAGAATACTATCATTATTATCATCAATATCTTCATTGTTATCATGATGTGTCTTTTGTACTCACCAAAATAGTAATTTTCATAATTTTCTAGCAGTTTATTACTTTCCTATTCATCCATATCATAATCTATATCGGTGTCAACAGATCGTGTTTCAGTTATGTCTTCTTGTGCGGAGTCAGTTTCTACAAAATTATCTTCGATCGGCAGCGCATCATCATCGAAAATAAGGCGATGTATCTCCTCCGAATCCTCAGGATATTCCAAATCATATACTCGACTCATTTTCAAACCTACGATTCACAGTAATAAAGAAAGGCACTCTCATTTACCTTGCTGATGTAACTGGTTGCCTTATTGCATTCTCTCGCAATGACATGGTTGGATTCGATAACGGCGACAATGAGTAACGTGAATTGCCGCGATGCACCTGACAGATACAACAGCACACATTTGATGACGTTTGCCTCGTTTGCAAACTTAGCATTAGGAAAAATGGTTGAAACTTATAGGAAACAACAACAAAGGTATGGTGGAAGGTGTCCTGGCTCGGCAAGCCCTTAATTCTATTTATTGCCATAATAATGAAACAAATTTAGGCCATGTATCTCACAGATACGTGCGCGACTAACGAAGGGTTAAAGAAAACTGTAACTCTCAAAATTGCGACTGGTGACATTTAAAAACACAGTCTATGTCTACACAAATTCTGTAAAATAGTTGTAAACATAAGACATAGTCACTGGAAGTAAACATTAAGGTTATTGAAGAACCAAAAGAACAGATGTCCAGCTAAAGAAATAATTGTGTTGTTTAAAGTGGAGAAAACTTAGATTTATCAGATTTCAGAAAAGAAATTAAAGACGAGCGGCTAAACAGAATAACAGGTCATGTGAAAGGCATCACAGAATTTACAGGGTATGACGAGCTAAGTCGTGCTGTATTCGAGTGGTTTGTTAGTGCTCGTGCTAAAGGATTTCCCATTTCTGGACCAATGCTTCAGACTCAGAATTTATTGATAGTAAGAAAATTAGGCAAAGACAATTTCAGGGCTTGCAATGGATGACTCGAGAGTTTCAAACTTCACTATAGCATTGTTTTGAGTGCTTGTGTGGTGAGGCAAATGATGTTGATATGCAAACAGTTGCATCTCAAAGGGAAAAACTAGCGATAAACTACAATTATTGTACGTAAGTTGAACATATGGTACATAATACATATCAGTTTATTATTGTTTACACTTCATTCTATATTATTCCTTAACTGTAAATCTGTGCAACTATAAGCTTCTGTAATTTCTTTGAGTTCAAATACAAACCCTCTATAAGACGGAAACCTGTGTAAAAGAAAATGCTTACAAATACCGAAACGATGGAGTTCCGTTTTAGAGACGTTTTACGGTGTACATGTGTATCACTAGGATCACGTCCCTCAGGTATAACTTATGGTCCATAATAACTAAACGCTAGACTATTATTCGCTCTTATCACATGGAGGGATTTTAGATGACAGGTCTATAGTGATATGTTCTTCTTAGACGCAAAAGTATGAAAATATAGTTTCATTCTGTGAAAGCTTCTTAAGCACAAAAATTGATATTTCTTCTCTGTTTCTTGAATTACAATTCGCACAGTAACGATTAAGCCAGGGATTGTTGTGGGCTAAAATAGAATCGAAACGAATCCAAGTTTTAGTACATTTTATCACTAACAATTACGTTTTGGCTTTTGTACAACTCATAACTTATGTACAGATTACGGCGTCGCAACAGTGCCGGAAAACTTAACCACAAAAACACACCTCGCACAGCTATGGTTTACTTATGTCTCTCACACTCCCTATTACACCTTCATATCTGCAAAATGAATATTTTTACTAACAGTGCTCAAACTGTACTTTTTATACGAAATGCGGCTTTCTAAATTACTCTGATCCCATCAACTTCTGTAGGAATCAAGCATGAGGCTGCTGACTGATAGCAACCAAAGCATTAGATACACAGTGAACCGTAAGTACACGGTACTGTATATACGAACAAACCTGTAACTATCATATAAGGATGATCACTTCTTCTGGATGCAATAAATACCCTGTTGCTCTATAACGTGCTTAAACATATTACTGGAAGTAACATCAAAACTCTTACCTCGCATTGCTCAAATCGCTATATAAGGGCAAGAAGATAACATCCAATGTAAAATAACTTACTATAAATGTGTAATTTGATATAGTTTTTGTTTGCCTGAAAAATGATAGGTAAAAAGAATCTGCTCCCCTAATATCATGCCTAAGCTGTGTTATATTTTAATTTGGTTGCTGGAATGGGGTAATTAGCCATGCATTTCTTTCATTTACAGATGCTTGTTCTCTTGGTGCTGTTAGTCGCCGTTAGTGCTGCAATTGGTCAGATCAGTAATTCAGCAGGAACATTTAACGTTGGGGGATATGGTGACCCAGGAAGGATAAGATACGGTACAGCAGGTGTTTACTGAACATGACTGGAGATATTGTCGTCTTGAACACCAAATCCAATGTTGAACGTTTGCCGTAGTCCTCGTTATGCAAAACTTTAATAACTAATATAAATAAAAGTATAAACCAAGATTTTAATTTATTTTATTTATAAAGCTCTTGCTCTTTTTTAAATTCTCCTTACGCTAATAGTTCTCAGATTTAGTTATATGTTAAATATTCTGGTGCATTCCCCTCAATTTATTTTCCCAAATCTAATTCCTTCCTAGGAAACAGAAGATCAATGAATAAAACCTACACATTTGATGAGACCTGAAAAACGGTAAGAACAGTTCACTAAGTGAACATGCCTGACGTTTTAAGTATGTGTAACAGAGTAATTTTGTTTCTAACTAATTTAGTAGCAGTGTTTGCATTACTGTTTGATAGTCTACGTTGCACAAGGATGTGAAAACCCAGTCATTACTAGGTTGTAAATGGGTTTGTGAACGTATAGATAGCGTTATATTTTCAAGAGCTCACAAGATTTTGTAGTCTTCATTCTGGTGTTTCATATACTTTTAAAGTATTTTTAAAGTCCAACATTTTAATCAGATATCAATAAAGATTGCTCTTACGTTTCTGTCCACCCTAAACTAAAATACCCATGTACATATGTTAATTTATAAGAAGCAAATGGGAAGGACCTTGGACACAGAAAGTAAGGGAGAACAATAAGTATAATGATATCTCAACAAACCATTTTGCGCGCATTCCTTCGTGACGTCCCATTTCACAGCAGCTGCTGAAAACAGTGACTATTTTTCTTCCAAACACATGACACATGTTGCACAACATTTCCATATTAAATTTTAATAGCAAGTGCTTAAAATGGCCACCATTTTCTTGCAACACTATTCCGCTCGACGACAGATATTCCATGACACTATTTTCATGTTGCTGGTGTTATTTCGCCAATACAGCTAGAAATTACGTCTTTGAGTTCCTCTAGTTAGTGTGGGCTACCACCGTACACTTTTCCCCTTAAATAATCCCACAGAAAGAAATCTGGAGAGGTAAAATCTGAGGAACGCGGAGGCCATAAATTTTTGGAGATGATTTGTTTGCCGAAAAATACCCTTAACACCTCAGCGGTCTCGTTTGCAGTATGACAGTCCAGTACTATTCTGCTGACAATAACTGTCACGTTAATCCTCTTCCAGCAGAGCGACGAACTGCATTATTTCCCTGTGGACGACACCATCGACTGTTTCCTCAAAGAAGAAGGGCCCAACAATCATAAGAGCGAGGGTATCTACGTGGTCAGCCTTCACAAATTGAAGACCGACCGCCCCCTCAAAACCATCTGGTTTAAAAACACAAGGCGGGATGGGAGTGGATACGCCACTTACTTGAGCTAACCCCAAGGGGAAGGCTATCGATCAACCTCGGAGCCGCCTGGTGATCTAGCATACCTTCTACTAGCTATGCTGGCTAGTACGTGGGAATATATGGCTTCTCTCAAACCCGTCCGGAGATGTACCCGATCTCCCACGGGTATGGGGAACCACTGCCCATCCGAGTCCAACCCAATCGGAGGAACTCCCCTACGGGAGGGGCTCGGCAGTTCAGCCCGAGGTTCCTCTAGTAACGTCAGATGTATACTCCTCCACAGGAGAGAAAGTCTCCGAGGGACGAGACGCAGGGGAGTTGGCAAAAGTCCCCACACCCTCCCTGGACAGGTTTATGACAACCCATGTCAGTACAGTTACAGACCATTCAAAAACATTCTGACCGCTTCTACTTTTGTGAATGAATCTTCTCGGTTTTAATGTACAGAGTGAATAGGGCGCATGTTTTTTAACGGTCTGCTCCTTGTATAGCAAGCGTTCTCTGCCACACAAATTTGCTGTCCTTGTCCCACAGAAAATTCCTTACAGGGATTTTCTTTGCGTTGCTATACTATACCACGAGTGCTAAGGGTCCGCAGCGCCCGCACCACAGCAGCTGAAGGGGACGGATCCCTTCCCCTACGCGAGCGGATTTTCAGATGTCCACATGCTATTGATCTGGGAGTTAACGTAGCCATTTAAGTGGAAAACCCACGCCTCATGCTAAAAAAATTCCTATCCAAAATAACTACATTATTGCTTGTGAAAGAAAGAAACCACTGGCAGTAATGGCGGCATCTCCCTAGATCGGGCTACCGCAGTTCATGCTCGAATTTAATACTGTAACGCGGGCGCTGGAACACCCTGTGAAAGCAGCTGGCAGCGGAAGGCAGGGGAGGTTCGGTTAGCCACACCTCCTCCTCGTTTGTCTTGTAGTGGTGACAGGCAGTGGTTGGGAGGAAAAACATCAGTGTGCCGTCTGTTTCTGTCCACCTGGTTCTAGAAATTACGGAATCGTTCATCATCTGGAAACGTCGAGAAGACGGCGAGATGCCTATAAAAAGGGCTGCAGCTAGTCAGCCAGTGTCAGTTGGAGTTGGTTTTGTCAGTTAGTGAGTGAGGAGACAGTCAGTTCTTGGTGTAAGGACGCAGTGCTAGTGCAAGTGAAATTGTAACGGACGAACTGGTGAATCGTAATTGTGTGCATTACGTAATTTTGTGTAATTGGCAAGAGTTTAACTGTAAGTCGGTGGAAATAAAGAACATTTTTGAGTGGTGAAATTGGACTTTTCATTTCACGAACCCACAAAGTCACAATACGATACGGATGCAGTTTGGCCACCTTAAGAGCTTTATATGTGGAGTCAATTGATGATCCAAATTGTTTTGCCAAACGTCTTACCGATGTTCGTGGATAGGTAACAAGTCGCTGCTCGAAATCATGAACGAAATCCTCTGTGACTATCTTGGGTCTACCAATTCGTCCTCCATTATCCACGGAGCCTGTATCATGAAATCGGAGCACAAGTTTGTAAACGGTACTAAACCTGTGTCGGATAATTTGTAAAAACCTTTTCCATCTCTCAAAGCATCTTTCATACATCTTTCAACTCACAGTAAGCTTCCAGCATAGCGGTACGTTGTACGCGCGTAAAAGTCACTGTCCCCGACTGGGATTCATATGTCACTCTACACAACGCAAGAGCTAAGCTGATCTAAAAATACGCAGAGCCATTCCACAAGGTTACAGGTAACCGTCGTGCAAAGATTGTCACCTGATTCGATGAAATACTCCAGAGACAAATTTTTCAAGTTTTGAGTCCGGTGACTTTTCGAACGTTCTGTACAAGAGAGAAAGACTCTTTAAGGATATATAGGGAATTAAAAATAATGTGGGGGAGGGAAAAGTACATAGATGTGTTTAATAAGCTAGGGCGAGAAGGATTTGCTTGGACGAGGACAGGAGTTAGAAATTTAAAAGGTATTAGATATGATAAGAAAAAATGAAAATGCCCAATGTGTGAAAATGATGATATAGACTGCCACAGTATAATATATTGCAAACAAACAAAGGTATGGAGAGAACAAATTTGGCACCAAATGTGGAATAGTTTTAAGGAGGGGGAGGTATTATTAATCAGGAAAAGATTGTCTGCAAACGGAAAAAAACAATGTAAGAAATGTAGGTGATTATTTGGGGAAAGTCAGAGAGAAATGTTTAAGAATGACTAAGATTAGCTAACAATCAAGATTATAGAAATGGAAAGTAGAGATGAAAGAGAATAAGGGGCCATTAGTAGCAAGAAAACCAAGGGTTATGTGTATTGAGACAGAAATTTAGGTCCAGCAGGTAGAAAGGGTATACTGGATGTGAACAAGAAGTCTGTCCTTATGTGCTAGGAGTGTGTAAATGATATTGCATTAATGAATTTATATATATAAGGAAAGATGAGAAATAAATATTCTATTCTATGTTAAATTAACACTGTTACCATTTCTTCTATAAAATTAATTTATTTCCTCGTCATTTATAAAATACAAAAATAATCACTATGACACTTCAGGAAGCGGTTTACGATCCATATAAACCTGAACCATTTCAATCCATAATTCCCCTTTGAAAGCTAGTAGAATGTGGAAATTTGTTTTAATATTAGTGGCCCTTGGGGAGTTAACAAGACTGACAACTATTGACAGCTGACGGTCTTAAACTTTGCCATTTTCTTTGATACGACTGTAGGTTATTTCCAGCAAGAGGGAGCAACGCGCCATACATCTAATGACACCGTGGAACTTGTAACCTGTTTGTTTGATAATCGAATTATCTCAAAAGGCCTGTGGCCCCCCAGATCCCCTTACCTAACCTCGCCGGATTTTTCTTTTTGGGGTATCTAGTGATAGAGTGTACAAAATAAGCCACGGACAATTGATATTCTAAAGGAGTTCATTCCAACCGAAATAAGTAACACTGGCTAAGATACTCTCCGTAAAACTTCAGAGAATATCGGAGACGAGTGCAAACACGTATAGATACTGGTGGAGGACACATCCAATATTTTCTCTGAGATGTAAATAGTGTAATATAATCTGCCAATTGTGTATTATATTCTCCCAAAGTTGCACGTGTATCCTATTATTGGTTCATTGAAATGGTTCAGGTTTATATGGATTTCAACTTAGGACTTGATTCAATATATTTAGGTACAACCTTGATTTTCGGGATTCTGGACTGGACTAGACTACGCTAAGGAGGGGATGCGGGACGGAGGTCCAAACTTGGTCTATTGTACCTATGCCCAGGGGCGGCTCGTGCTTACGTGCTGCAGTGCTGCAGCACAATATTTTCAGTTTTATAAATCATATTATAGAAATTCCAAAAGACCATGGAAATAACATTGCATTATTATAAGTATAAGAAATCGAGTGCGACCAATAATGAACTCTTGATGCATGGGAAGCACCTGCGTAACAAATGGAACGCATACGTGACGTCAACGTGCTGAGAGCCAGCAAGTTCGGTAATCAGTATTGCGCATGTGTACCACATTACCCTCTTTCTTTCCTGATGTCCTGTGTTCCCTAGATTTTGAAACAAATGCGTGCTGCATCTGGGCGTTGCGGTGTGATCATTTGCTGCGCCGTGAAGCAGGGCCACCAACACTCCTAGTTATAGCTGTAGAACTTGAATATTAATTGAAAATCATTAAGCAGCACATCACTACTTTACATTTTAGTTCCAGAAACTAATTTTATCCTTCTTAGGTAAACAAATCCAATACCTAATGGTTATTAAATCGCAGGGCAGATTTTGATGCACCTATCGTGTTGGCATGATACTCGATTCCCGTGACGATAACGGGAACCTTCCATAACAAGTGAATGTGGTTCGCATGTCGCAATGTATCCAAGTATTCCTTTTTGTAACGTTATTTAGTGGCTACATCAGTTTCCTTATTTTATGTGAGGGTGAAACGTTTCATAAATTCACTGTATTCAGTGTATGAGTAATTTATTATTACGAAAACTTTAACCAATAAATAATGAACACCTTAAGTAAACTTCTGAAAACTCCGTTACCAATGCGAGCATTGGAAGAAAGGGTTAAAATAAAAATGTTAGGGCGACCAACACCCTATCTTGAAATTGAGCAAAAAGCGAAAGGAAATAGAAATTCTGCTTATACCAGGAAATTTAACACAAATATATATAACTGCAATGCGTGGATCTGTAGGCGTGAAAGAACAGGAACAAAAGAACAGAATAAGCAATTATCAGAGATTAAGTTAGGGCAGGCCAATATACAGGCAGAATTTTTAAACATGCGCACAGAGGTACACGATACACAAAAGGACATGGAAACTATCAGGGAGCAAGTTAACCAGATTTCACAGCATAATGATAATATGCATGCTCAGTTGAGGGAGGAGATGCGAAACACTTGTGTCATAATACAAAATAGGCAAAAAGAAACAGAACATAACACTGATAATGAACTGGTAGCAATTAAAGAAACCCTGACGCTTGCAGAAGCAGCTCAACGCCCAACAAATAAAATAATTGAACACCACACATGTGAAATGGCAGTACTCAAAGAGGCCCTTAATGACTTAAAACTATGTAACGACCAACCTCAGAGTAATGGCATTTCAGGTGTACCGGCAAGACAAGGACTGATGAACACGTGCCAAAATACGTCTTCAACAGTACCTATGGAAATATGTAATAGTGTTAGCCAAGGGAGCATATACAATAACTGTATAAACACGGGGTACCCTCACCATTTTAATTTGCTAAATGAAATAACCGTGCCAACATTGATGACGTGAGAGACAACGCGAAGCGTTACATAATGGACCTAGAGTCTTACTTTCAGCTCAAGAACATCCCAGATATATTTAAAATGGTCATAGTTAAAAACGGTTACGATCACTGACTTGGTTTAGACTAGCAATTGGTGACCATACCAGTTACACAGACTTCAAGTAACATTTCATAACAAAATATTGGAATAGCGTCACTCAATATGCTGTCAGGACGAACATAAATACAGGGAAATATTCACACAGAAGACGATCAATGGTGGATTACTTTCTAGACTTAGCGTAACATAGTAAAATGTTGGATCCTCCCATGGAACCTCAGGAATTAATTAATTTGGTCACGCGACACTACCCAGAACAGATAAGAAATCATTTAATCGTCACACGGCCCAGTACAATTAGCGAGACAATCGAATTTTTAATGGCGCTACAACCACCCACGACTGAACTAAACCCAGAACTACGAGATGACTGGACGTCGCAACATGCCCAAAACTTTAGTGGGACGGGAGCATACAAAACTGGAAATGCCAGACATAACGGCCAGACACATCTCAGAGACCGGTACAGAGACCAGGTATCCGCGCATGACCACAGAAGACACAATTCTCGGTATCACCAAAGACAACCCCGAGAAAATCCTCAAAATCCCCGAGAACCAACTGTCAGCAAGAAAAGAAACACACAGGAGCAGGTTCCCAACGCAAAATTACAACAATGGTGCAATGCCCAGACAAAAATGGTTTAGGAACCAGGCATTTGTCCCAACCACCCACACATCTCTAAACGGTGCAAGTGAGAGACACAATACGGAAAACTAAATTTAGGTATGAGAACGTTTCCTTTTTCTGCCTCGAGGTATGTTCAAATAGATGGAAACACTAAAAATACAATGGCGCAACTACAGATACACGATAAGGATAAAGACATGACAGCTGGAAACAATACCGGAAACATAAACACAGAAACAATACAGCAAGACATACCAGAGACACCACAAATAGAGATCACCACAGCAGATGAAACTTTCCAGGCAACGCTAGACACTGGAGCGACGGTACCCGTCTGTAGTCTAAATTTCTTTAATCACTTGGAATCGAAAGACGTACAACTACAAACGTTACCCACCAAAAATGTATACGTACTGATAGCCATAGAAGACAGAAACAACGCATACAAAACAAGCTATGATTCCATTTACTTTAGGCCAAAACCATGTAGAAGTCATTTTTTAATAATACCGCATTTGGCTGTATAAGTTATTCTAGGAAGCGATTTCTTTAAAGAATGTGTCACATAAGCTAAACGTGTGAGAAAATGGTGACCAGAAAAAAATGTTCCCCTAAGGAATGTGAGAAAAAGTCAGAATATTTCTTCCCATGACCCCGAGGGTCAAAACCCTGTGGCACAAAAAACTGATATAGGAGGGAGTGAAAGACCTACCCCAACAGCTGGAGACAACGTCCCCCTTCGCAACCGCACGCCAGGTTCTTGAGCAAAATTTAATAATACGTACCAAAATACAGGAGAAAGTGAATGGACTCACACATTTGGACGAAAGACAAAAAGAATATCTTTTTTCTGTTCTGTGGAAGAACAGAGCTGCCTTTACGGAAAAACAGGCCTATGTACAACCTTATGCTACGACTTTCCAACTAAGAAGTAAAATCATGGAAATTTAAATGCAGGAACATTCCACTAAATTTAAAACCAGCAGTAGAAAACGCCATTAAAGAAATGTTAAAAGAAAACATAATACAAGAGTCCAAGACCTATCCATTTTTTACGCATCCTCACGTACAAAAAACATACCTCGTGGGTTCCCCAATTACCCCTGATAGAACGTGTCATGAACAACGCCATTAATACAAACACGGGAATATCTCCAGTAACACTACTTTTGAAGAAACCGCCTGAAAACATACTCCCAGGGCTGCCAATCACCATTCGCACTGAGGAGCAAAGTGAAAGCCAACAGATCTTAGAAGCCTATGAGCGCTTGAGAAAACGTGCAGAAAACAGAAATAAAAATAAGAAACGGTATAGGAAGAAATGGACACCGCAGCTAGGAGAAAAGGTGCTGATAAGAATGAATAACAAATTCTCGCTAACTACAAAGACATCACATAGACTGCATGTACTCTGGAAAGGACCAGCTGTGATCGTTGCTCAATTCGGTGACCGTTCTTCTGAGTTAGAAGATGTTAAGACAAATAAAAAATTAGGCAGGTATAATTTATCTTTATTGAGACCCTTTAGACAATTGGCCATTGCCAACGACAAAGCCATGACCTGACGTATCCCGAAGTCACTGACCTCATTAACTGTCAGGCACAAATTATTGTAAAGCTAACTGTTTGACGCAAATATGGCTGAAATATAGATACAGAGCGAAAGTTTTGGGAAGTAATAACCCGATTTTAAACCAAATGCTACCCCTGTCTACACAAAAAGAATATGGACACAACTGTAAAAAAAAAAAAAAAAAAAAAAAAAAAAAAAAAAAAAAAACATTTACTGATGATCGAGTTAGGTGTGTGATTAGAAAACAAAAGAATTGTGATAGTGTACGAAGAAAGAAATCTGTGCAAGATATGCACAAGGGAGACGCGTGTGATAGTGTACTAAGTGTTAATTGTCCACAATACTGCAATGAAAGTATAGAGCTCAAAAACACACATATGTGTGTAGTGTTTAACACCCGCTTTTACTACATACGGCACCGCAGGTGGTGACACTGATGATACATGAGATGAAGATGGAGTACCGGTGGAATGAGATGGCGGGGGAAACCGGAGATCCCGGAGAAAACCCGCCTCAGCGCCGTGTTGTCCAGCACAAATCTCAATTTGCGGTCGCCTGGGATCGAACCCGGGCCGCCTTGGTGAGAGCCAAGCGGTCTAACCACTGAGCCACGGCACGGCCGCCAAAAGACACACATGCACCAACCTAATATGTTAATAAAAAGGGAAAGGCAAAGTCATTGTTCTGAATGCCAAAATAAAGTTTAGACTTGCACAAGAAATGCAAATTGCAAATAAACAGAAAAAAAATTAAGGGCTTATATATGTAACAATGTATTTCAGAGTATTACTATGTAAAATGCATTTATGGATATGTGTATATCTATGTATGTTTATAATTTGTCTCCTGTTAAGCGTAAATGTAACAGCTCCCAAAAGCTCCTTGCTCGCTCACGCGTTGACGGAACAAAGGACGATAGGAAGCATGTTAGGAAGTAATCCAGTTCAAACCATTTCTGTTGATTACCGTTTAGTGGGACTTTCGAAAGCATTTGCAATTTTCCCAATTAAAAAAAATAGCAATATTCCTCCGAGGGGCATTTTGAGAAGGAAACATGAGGCTATAAGCAACTGTGAGAAAAACTAGAGTATTTCTTCCCATGACCCCCAGGGTCAAAACCCGGTATGACAAAAAACAGAACTTGCCTAGATATAGGAGGGGTGAAAGACCAACAAGATTAAGTATGATGAAAATAAACCTCCAATAACAATTTCTATGCATCATGTGATACGGGTGGAATAGTCGTGAAATAGCAAATAGGAAAGGGACGCGGATAGATAGTCCGCGGTCGGAAACAACGCGAAGAAACCAGGAAAGGTGCGACACTTCATCTTGGGTCGTTTCGGGGGATGACGGCGTAAAGTGACGAGACAGTGCAGAGTAATAATTACAATTAGTTGCGGGAAACTGAAGCGTGGTTGAATAAAAGAGTGAAACCGGCGTCTTGACGAGCAAGTGTGTTAAGAGAGTGAGCTCATGATCTAAATTTTCTATAAATAAACTGGATAGAGAAGTCAAAGAGGAAGCATAGTGTATTTCCACTTAAACGCCGGACCCTGGGACAGAGTACACTTATGCTAACCCGTACTTACAACCGAAAACATTTCGCTAGTCCGGAGCACAATCGGTATTTCCCTGATTGTATCCTACACCAATAGGATTCTGAACTCAACGCCTTTTTCCTGAACTAGGATTATATCCACCGATTCCCGCCTAGGCTTATATCCACCGATTCGCACCTCAGATGGTGCATCTGTAATGAGTGGCAACACAGGGGCCGTGCACATCAAAGTGAAGGTCGCTACGCTCTCACGCAGTACGTGCATTGTTACGCACATCTGATAACAGAGAAAGCAGCTTCAAAAAATCATTCTGCTAGGATATTCTTCTGTAGTCTATCGGTTTTTCCAACATTTTTTTTCAGGATCTCCCCAACGTATGGCAGCGTTGGAAGCAATTGTTGCTCGGAGAGTGCCTCTAGGCTCTCCAACGAGGTTAAATTTCAAATCAAGATGAGTGAATACTATATACGAGCACAGGGAATAATTGATAGATTATTTTGATGAGCTAGAAAAAGCTTTATCGGACAAGACAATGCAAGAAGCTCGCGGTTTGCGTCACAATTTGGAGGACGAAAGATTTAACTTCTGGCTCACCTTTTTTCACAGTTATGCCCCATATTGATATATTATATAATCCGCTTCAGAAACTTCAGGTAGGTGCAGTGATTAACCGAATATCGAACAATAAATATCGATTATGAGAGCTTCCAAATCAGTCATAAAATCGAGCAGCTGGGAAGTTATCCATAGCTACTAGTAAAACAGTCAACGGGGGAAATTTCAGCCTGACTCGTACGCGTTGGAGATAGCTCCAGAGGAGTGCCAGTTTACAAACACACACGCAGACGCGCGCGCGCACGCACATACAAATATTAAAATGTGACGCATAAGAAGGATAATAGCAAACAGCGCTTAACAGCTAGATGACAATTTAGAAGTGAATAAATTGTGAAATTAGAATGAAATTTGTAAGTGAGTAACTGTAATACATTATATGGGATGTGAAAAGTCCTGGATTCAGATCCCTCGAATGCAAAGTGCAGGAAAATTAATTCCTTGATGTAGAATCTTGCAAGAAACTCTGTGCTACTAACGCTGTGGCGAAAATTTTCAGCATAATATTATTCCAATGAATCCAAAAACTTTTTCTTCCAGCCTCCCACGCCTGGAATTCTATCCTGCCTTACCAACAATTTTAACTTGCCACTAATTTTATCATGGATTGACCCTGAGATCCACGCAAGACCAGATCCACGTAAAACTGAGGATAACATAGTTAAGAGTTAGACTTCAACAACGAGCAACGCTACACTGATCATCTCTACCTGTACAACTTGGCAGAAGCAGAGGTAAGATCTTCTTCTTCTTCTGCTTCTTATTCTTTAACTTCCCTAATTATACCATTATCGTGGTCTTATGGGATTCTTGGTCCTCTATCTCTTGTGTCATTAAACGTCGGGTTGAGGAAACGCAGCTCTGGATCAGATAGAGAAATCCAGGATAGATGATCAGCCCAATGCTTGGAATGAGAGCGAGAGAGAAGAGGTAAGATCACTGCTTCAAAATCCTTCTCTATTCTATCCCTTTCAAATTGTTATTATATGTATCCACTTTACATTTATTCCCATAAACAATGGTCTACAAGTATCTAACTACAGTTTCCTTTTCTCTCCCAAGGGCATTATTCCAAGGGCATGTCATAATTATAACAATATTTGTATATAGTTGTATTGATATTATTAGTAATTATATTATTTTTATTATTAGTATTTATATTATTAGTGTTATTGTTATTTTGTGTAATTATTATTATTATTTTAAATTTTCTACTGTTGACGAGTCACCTGTTTACTGAGTTTTTACTCACTATCTGTAAGCGTATGTGACAATAAAGCATCTTATCTTATCTTATCTCCCCCCGACAAACTCACCCACCCACCCACCCACCCATCCACCCATCCACCCCCCCCCCCCCACACACACACACACACACACACACACACACACACACACACATACACACATCTAATCACAAGCATGAGGAAGTGCGAGTAGCCTTTTTCTATAAAAAGATTTCTTTAATTCTACGGTTTTCAAAAGTTTATTTCATGTGAAAATCTCGTAATACAGCGCTTTCTCTATTTACTGTAGGTAGAGGTAATACACTGTTACAATATACAAGGTGAGTCAGATGCCCCTATTTATTCTTATCTATGAACCCGCAGTTTATAGTCTAATGTGAAAACACTGATCCTTTTAGCGCTAAGGCCGTTATTGCAACTCTGCCGTTCTATTCAATACTATACAGCCCAGCAATGATACATGCAGTTCTGAATGAGGATCAAGAAGCAGCGAAAAGCTTAAATAAACGAGGATTTTTCATGCATATAATACTAGCACGCTGATAAACGAATGCTTTCTCAACAAGCTTCATAGAATATGTGGCAGCTGGTCGAGATGGTTAGCTGTGGCCATATGGTCAAGCAAGTTCTAGCTTCCAAACGACGTGAACTTGTTTTTTTTTCCTTGTTTGTTTTTTTCTTCTTTTTTTTTTCCTTTCTCCTAGTCTTTATTGTCTGTATTTTAGTTATTAAACTACAAACAATGAACAATAAAATGATTTATTGGAAATTGTTTGTTCTTTCACACTAGCCGTGTGTAGGACGCACTATGAAACAGTAGAGCCAGACTGAAAAGTTCAATGCCATAGCCGGGGTTTGAACCACGGTTCTTGTGGTTGTCCTCCAGCCGCTCTAACCCTTGAGCTAGCATGGCCAACGTGCCAACATGACATTAAATTCTCCAATTGACTCGTATTTTTTCCGATAAACCACTAGGAGTTCTCATAAACATGATACAACTACCGTAATAGCGACTTACTATGCTGTAGGTACTTTAAGGCCCGGGCTTTATAGTTCGGACCACTATTAGGCAGAAATAATGGAAATTAATTGTTCTTTCACACTAGCCGTGTGTAGGATGTACTATGAAAGGGTAAAGCCAGACTGAAAAATTCTATACCATAGCCGGCATTTGAACCACTCGTATAAGAGTCAGTTGGAGAATTTAATGTCTGGTCGGTACGTTGGCCATAGTAGTTCAAGGGCTAGAGCGGCTGGACGGCAACCAGAAGATCCGTGGTTCATATTCCGGCTATGGCATTGAATTTTTCAGTCTGGCTCTACCGTTTCGTAGTGCGTCCTACACACGGCTAGTGTGAAAGAACAATTAATTTCCATTATTTCTGCCTAATAGTGGTCCGAACTATAAAGCCCGGGCCTTAAAGTACCTAGAGGTAGTAAAGTACTTAAGGTAGTTGTCTCATGTTCATGAGAACTCTTAGTGGTTTACCGGGATAAATACGAGTCAGTTGGAGAATTTAATATCCTGTTGGCACGTTGACCATAGTAGCTCAATGGTTAGAGCGGCTGGACGACAACCAGAAAATCCGTGGTTCAAATCCGGGCTATGGCATTGAATTTTTCAGTCTGGCTCGACCGTTTCAAAATTATTTATTTTTGCTATTGGTTCTCTTGTGAGCCAAAGACACAAGAATGACAATCCGATAATTAGGGATCATGCTTAGATTTGTGACATTTATAATGTGTACCGTATGAGGTGTAAACCATAAGAGGTAGTTAGCTTTCATTTTCTAGGAATATTAAATGTTTCATGCTTAAATCTTATGTTTCACTTGTTCAACTGATAATGGAGCTGTGGAGGTGCTAACTTCTCAATTAAGAGGAAAAATACATTGTCAAAGTGTGGATTTCATCAACGCAGTGATGTTCAAAATGACAACACCCGACAGTATTTGTAAGGTTTCAAATACTGAATACCTACAGAGATAATGAAGCGTTCATTTACGCCAAACATTAACGCAGGCGAAAGTAGCTAAAGCCACCTTGCATTTACCAAGTGTTTGAATGTTGATTGAGTGGATCAAGCACAATATCGACCAAAATAAAGAAGATACTACGAAATATAAATTCATGTCTAATCTGCCAGTGGAAAACATGGTGATTATTGTATTTTATAAAAATGTTATTTGTATCATAATATTAAATTATAGGCCACAAAAGGTAAATTAAAGGGCAACAGTTTTTTAGCTGAACGCGAAGTATTTGAACCCAACTTTTACTGCCAGAGGGGCGAGGTAACCTCTATAATAGCATTAAGCCAATGCTACTTTGCGAACTGAACCTTCTATACGAATATTTAACCGCAGAGCTCGGACTCCAACCTCGAATATTTGCACGCTTTTACTGCTTCATACAATGTTTTGAGTTTGTTTTAGTAGTTTTAACGTACATAAAACTGTATCCGCCATTAGAATTATTGCATGAGCTAAAAACTGCCGTAATTTGTAACAGAAGCCAAAACAATGTAGCTAAATCATAGCACTTTTTTGACATGGCTGTACAACGAAAACACATGTTGGTTGGAGATTTAAATTCAATTGGTCCCACTATGCAGATCTGCCACTTTTTGTTCCAGTGCTATTGTCATCTGATGCATGTGATAGGTTGTTCCTTCAGGGGCGTGTTTAAAAATGTATGTAAATGTACAGTCCAGCAACGCAAAGAAGGTCCCTGTAAGGAATGTGCGTGTTGCATAGTGGGACAAAGACAGCGAATGTGTGTGACAGGGAACACATGCTACACAAGGAGCAGAACCGTAAAAATCATGCACCCTATTCACTCTGTAAAATAACACAGAGAAGATTCATTCACAAAAGTAGATGCCATCAGAATGTTTTTGAATGGTCTGTAACTGTGCTGACATACTGCGTCATAAACCTGTCTAGGGAGGGTGTGAAACTCTGCCAACCCCCCTGCGTCTCGTCCCTCGGAGAATTTCTCTCCTGTGGAGGAGTATACGTTAATGTATAAAAGTTTGCAAACGATCTACTGGAGCTCTGCGCCTGGGTATGATGCTTTTGGAATCGACATACATGGTGATTGCTTTCTGTCCTATACAACACTTGTGCACTGATTTATCTGCCCTTTCTCTATAAACTGCTCTACAAATCATCAATTAGGGCACTGAAGAACGGGTAAGTAACATATGTCGCTTAGCACGTTGCATACATTCAAAAATAAATAGGGGCAGGTGACTCACCTGGTCTACAGAACTATTATTAGTTATCGCTATCAGCATACAATAACTTCACGCTCAACAAGCGGGAAGAATCATGTCATGTAGATACCAGAACTTAACTAATAACACAAAATGCCGTTGAGAGGCAACAGTTACAGTAGGCTAAGGGCATTCTAATAAATAAGGTGTCGAAGGTGGTAAAAAGTACAAAACGCACCTGCTGCTGTGACGAGTACGTGCTTAGTTCTGCGGTCAGGAAATATGCAAGGGTAAGTGTAATAATTGTGTCAATGTACGCTATCACTGCAATATAAATAAGAAATAACATGACAAGTTACTGCAATTATTGTACAAAGAAGGCTTACATGAATATATTAAAATTACTAATATTATAAATTACAACGCTAAAATAAGTTTTTGAAACAATATACAGCACATTAAAATGTAACTATAATAAAAATTAAGGAAACCCGTGGTGCCACAGCCCAAAGTGGGCCTGAGCCTGCCAACCCGACTGCCGGCCTCACACCCACATACGCAAGCAGAGGTGAGCGATCATCCAAACAATTCGGGGAGATGTGATCAGCATCACCGCTCCCGAACCGCAAAGTTAGCTTTCTAGACCAGCGTTCACTACGGAACGTAGTTCCACAGATTTCTCAGACGCTGAGGGGCTATCGGTCCTATACGAACAACTTCAATTCCGCAGCCCCTAGGGGTGGGATCGATCTCGGGCGCATTCCATCGCAAGGAACCAAAGCACAGCGCTCTAGCCCACTATGCCATTGCGGAGGACAATGTAAATATAATACATAATCAATAATCCTATATAAAGCGATGCAAATGGAAAACTAGATTTCACTTACAAACATGTTTAGTCTTCCTAAATGATGGTGGTTTAAACCTTCAAGTGCGTCCATAAATGAGAAGTAGAAGAAGAAACCTGAAATCAGTATTGACTTGAAGGGTGGAGTTGGTACATTAGCAAAGTGTGTGTGTGTGTGTGTGTGTGTGTGTGTGTGTGTGTGTGTGTGTGTGTGTGTGTGTGTGTGTGTGTGTGTGTGCGTGTGTGTTACTTTTTTTCAAGCATTACCAGAAGATTAACTCCATGTTTTACCGTTTAAACTTTGTAGGCATAAATGTGCAAATATTATTTTGCTTTATGAAACCAGAGAAAAATTCATGACGCCGTATTTACCTTGAACATTTAGCAGAAGATCTTATGAAAGAACAGTCATGGCGTAACAGCCGCTTGAAGTGGGCTAGGACTGGCCAATCAGACAGCCGGCCTCATACCCACATAAGCTTATATCTAGAGCCGAAGTCCAATCCTTGGCAGCCAATGTCAGAGTACTTCTTATACAGTGTCCTAGCATTAGGATTAGAATTACTACGGAGGGCATCAAACACCGAAACCTGTGTTTCATTGTATCTAAGTCCCAAGTGGCGCATCCCCGGGAGGAAGGATGAGGGGAGAGGAGACAGAGAGCGGCCGAACCAAGGAGTCACGACAGCGCCAAGATACCCGCCGACAGGGGATTCATCCCCTTCAGCTGCAGTGGTGCGGGACCCTAGCACTCGTGGTACCTCTGACGTTACTAGAATAACCTCGGGCCGAACATTCGAGCCCCTTCCTGATAGGGAGTTATTTGGATTGGGTTGCACTCGAGAGGGCAGTGGTTCCCGATACCCGTGGGAGATCGGGTACGTCTCCGGACGGGGTTGAGGGAAGCCATTAATATTCCCGCGTACTAGCCAGCATAGCTATTAGAAGGTGTGCTAGATCACCAGGCGGCCCCAACGAGGTCATATCGGTAGCCCTCCCATTTTGGATTTGGCGCGTGTAAGCGGCGAATCCACTTCCATCCCGTCTTGAGTCTACAGAACCAGATGGGAGGGGGACTTGTCTGTCTATAGGTCTCGCCCTGGAAAGGTGGAAAGCCCCACGGAGGCGCCGGGCGCCCTTTTGGGACAGCTCGGTAACTCCCTGGTCGAAGGAGGCCCGCGTCCTGGGTCCTACGGGTCCAGGACTAATGGGAGTAGAACCTCTGGCATTAACTAACTTAACCTCTACCCCGAAGGAGACCACCAGATCAGAGATGATGTGAAATGATAATGGACATGTGTTCGAAGGACAGGAAATTTGGGGGATTTAATTAATCTACCCAGCATTCAACTGGTGACTTGGGAAAGCCCCCTAAAAACCCATAGGTCAGGTAGGTCAGCCACGGGAATCGAACCCGGGCCTCCCGAATGCGCGCTACAGACGAAACCGCCTGGGCCATCCCGCTCGGTATAGTGTCCTACTAAATCATTTGTTTCTGCAGATCAGACCTCCGACCCTCTAGCAAATGGACAAACATATGATGTGGATGTCGAAGAAATTTATCCCCTTCAGTTAAATGTGACAGATGCAAAACTATTCTTAACAAAACCACAAAAAAAGAGGTTCTTTGTGAATCTTATGACAAATAAGCAATTTTAAAAAATAACGGGACAAAAGTATATCATTAAATGCTGCCCGCCTCTGAAGCTTAGGTGGTAGGGTGTGTAACCCACGTTGAAGAGGATCTGAGTTCGAATCCCGGTCACGTGGAATTATCTGGATAAGGATTTTTTCCTAGTGGTTTTCGTTATTTTGAAAGATGAATGTCTGGTAAACCAAAGCACTATGAATCTTGAGCTCATTTGAGCATCATTTCACTCCCTCATCCGTTGTCCGGTATGACTTAATGTTGCAGGATGTAAATTTTAAAAACATAATCAGGGAGTAAAATCACCAAAATGTTGCTGTAGTATGTGTTCAATAAATTATGCAAATTCTTTGTAGTAGATGATATATATAAGGGCGCTCAACTACGGCGGTCATCAGCGCCCTTTAAAAAACTAGTCATGGCAAAAGCCAGATATAAAACTTTCTAAAATCTATACAAGTGTAACAAAACCTATTAAAAATACACGTACATAAAAAAATCAATCAAAACCTACTAAAAATTTCGTTCACCTATTTCACTTTTTTTTTCACCTTTCCACCGACAAGGGTCTCCACGCACGGCCTACACGTGGGTTGGCCTGTTGACCGTCTCCCTCAACCACGAAGAGGAGCCCACACGAGAGAGACTGTTGGCTCGGGACCCCGGGTGCGCCAAACCCGTACTTACGAAAGTAGGGTCCTGGGGGGTTCTTTAAAGTATCATTATTAATAAAAGATACCCATGTGGTGGACTTAACTACGCTAGCCTGTACGCATTATCGGCAAACTGTAGATTAGCACTCTATGAAAATATAAATGCTTGATAATAGGTTGCGAATATAATGAGTTTTCATGAACGCAATATTGCTTTTGGTTACCACAAACATTTAATTGTAAGAAATCGTGACATTTATAAAATGAACCGAGTACTATGCTTCGTAAACCCTGACTTCAACCTGCACCTATATAAATAACTTTTCTTTTTAAATGAGAAAACGGTTGCAAAATTGACTACCATTTAACACAGCCCTCAACAACCGCTCCACAGAAATAATAGTATCGAAACTCACGGAAATGAATAATACGTAAGTAAGCTATATTTAAAAATGCAAATACCGCTTAAATTAAAAACCAAACTGTGTTTTCATGGTTCAATACAGAATATCTCTCAGCCTCATCTAAGCAGAACTCCAGGCGTATAAAGAACTCCTACGGGACAAAAGTCCGGCATACCAAAGTCACTGATATGAAACTGGCATCTGACAGTGCCGTTAACACACTACCGTCGCCACTACTCACGTGCATATATAGTGCATATATACCTTCCTAACTACATATGTTCATACAACAAACAACTAGTGGCTTAAACGCCCTAGTGGGCCAAAGCCTGCCCACCCGACTGCCGGTGTCACGCCCACATACCCAAAGTAGAGTTGGGTGATCAGCCAAATGATAGGGGGTTGAGATCTGATCAGCATCTCGGCACTCCCAGCCGGAAAGTTGGCTTTCTACACCAGGGTTCGCTACCTAGCGTAGCTCCTCAATTTCCTCAATAACTGATCCTATACCCAGGACTTAAAATCTGCAAATCCCAAAGATGGTGTCGAATCCGGGCAAATTCCGAGGCAGGGAAGTAAAGCATGAGGCAACAGCCCACTATGCTACAGCGCAGGACATATACATGCAAAACGTTGTACAAATAACGCATATAATATTACCTTCTTTGTAACGGAGCATACTGAACATATGAGTCATTCGGTGCGGGTTGTTTGGGGAGGCAAACTCACCTTTTTACTCTGCGTTGGGTCCTCTGAGGATGCTCAACACAGTTTTGAGCGAAACGTCAGCAGAAATTCTTTCACCATGGCTTACAAGTCCGGAAGAAGCTTTGCTTCAAATGGAAGCCGTTAGTGAAAGCATAAGTATATATATATATATATATATATATATATATATATATATATATATATATATATATTCACAGTTATTTCATTTATTTCATTCAATAATGTGACTTTGTGGGTTCGTGAAATGAAAAGTCCAATTGCACCACTCAAAAATGTTCTTTATTTCCACCGACTTACAGTTAAGCACTTGCCAATTACACAGAATTACGTAATGCACACAATTACAATTCACCAGTTCGTAAGTTAACGTTCCGATGCACGTACACAGTCTTCTCGTCCGTTTGCTAGCTCGTCAAGCACTGACTGACTGCCCCTTGCACGACGTGTCGCTTATATAGGGTTCGCTTGCCGATCTAGAAGGTTCTCGATTAGATTGAATGTCCCGTAATTTCCAGACCCTAAGAGACGGCTCAGGGGCCCGACATCCCTCTCCTAACCATCCCTTCAGTTAGTGACGGGAGACAAATGAGTGGGCGTGGCGTGGCCTCCGGTCCCTTCTCAGCTGTTGTTTGTGGTGCTTCCCGATAATTGGGTGACACTGCTCCCTCCTCAAAGCTGGTCGTACCGAACAGCACCATCATAGCGGGCTAGACGATCCAGGTGTACCACCAACATCTTCCCTCGGGGAACCTTCTGGATGCGGTAGACCACGTCGTTAATCCTCTTCACCACCCGGTACGGTCCTTGCCATGGCTGCTGGAGCTTCGGGCAGCGTCCCTTGGTCCGGGTAGGACGGTACAACCAGACTAGGTCACCTTGCTGGAACCCTTGGCTGTTGGCTTGCCTGTCATACCTGGTCTGCATGCGGTCGCTCGCCTTCTGTATGTTCTGGCGAGCCATCTCGTGCATGTCGTGGAGATGGTCCACCAAGTTCTCCACATACTCGGTCGCTGGCTGTTTCACTTCCGGAGGGCTTCCAAAAGCCAGGTCACAAGGGAGGCGTAACTCTCGGCCGAACATTAAGCTGGCTGGCGTCATCCCAGTTGTGTCGTGTGCAGACGAGCGGTAGGCCAGCAAGAACAGTGGCACCTTGACGTCCCAGTCTCGCTGATGGCTGGCCACGACCTTCCTCAGGTGTTCCTCTAAGGTCTTGATGTACCTTTCGACCATGCCATCCGACTGGGGATGTAGAGGTGTCGTGCGGGTCTTGTTCACCCCAAGCCTTTGTAGTGCCTCCTTCATTAGGTTGGACTCAAAGTTGGTACCCTGGTCACTGTGTAGCTCTAACGGCACCCCAAATCGACAGAACACTTGCTCAATGAGGCAGTCTGTGATTGTCTTTGCCTCTTGGTTTGGGATGGCATACACCTCCGGCCATTTGGTGAAGTAGTCCACGACCACCATTAGGTACTTGTTGCCTTGGTCGGAAACTGGGAACGGTCCAGCAATGTCAACGGCGATCCGTTCGAATGGCGCTCCGACGTTGTACTGCTGCATGCGACACCGGCTCCTAGTCTGGGGGCCACGACTCGCCGCGCACACGTGACACTGACGGCACCATCTCTCAGCATCTGCTCGGAGTCTCAGCCAGTAGTAGCGCTGCCGAAGTTTGTCGATCGTTCGGTTCGCTCCCAGGTGTCCTCCCGAAGTACCAGCGTGCACTTCCTCCAAGACTTCCGGGACCTTACTCCGGGGAAGTACTAACTGTTCTCTCTGCGTCTTCCCATCGGGTGACTCCCATACCCGGAACAGCACGCCCTCTCTGGTCTTCAACGAGTCCCATTGGGCCCAATACGACTTGTAGGTGGCGCTCCTCGGTGCGATGTCCTCCCAGGTTGGTCTCGTCCCTGCCTCCACTTCCCTCAAGAGTGGCCCCAAGTCTGCATCCGCCAGCTGCTCCCTCCTCAGGCTTGCGCTATCCCAGCCATCCGCAGGCACTGCCGTGACTACTCGGACTGCTGCGGCACGCTCCTTCTCTTCCACTCTTGTACACTGGCCGCACTCTTCTGGACAGGGTCTTCGGGACATGGCGTCAGCGTTACCGTGGCTCTTCCCTCTACAATGTTCCGAGGTGAAGTCGTACTCCTGCAGCCTCTGGACCCAACGTGCTGTCTGGCCTTCCAGGTTCTTAAAGCTCAATAGCCAGGTTAGGGCGGAATGGTCAGTCCTCAGGTGGAATGGCTGACCGTACAGGTACTTGTGGAAGTGCTCCAATGTCTTTACTACCGCCAGTAACTCCCGTCGGGTGACGCAGTAGTTCTTCTCTGCCTTGGATAGCGTCTTGCTGTAATAGGCTATCACCCGCTCATGGCGGTCCTGGATCTGCGATAGGACACCCCCAATGCAATGGTCGCTGGCGTCGGTGTCCACAATGAAGGCGCCACCCAGTTGTGGGAAACCCAAAATTGGAGCACTGCACAGGATTTCCTTCAGGTGCTGGAAAGCGTTTTCGGCGTCCTCCGTCCACACATAAGGCCGGTGTTCCTCTGTCAGGCGGGTGAGGGGTTTGGCGATGTTGGAGAACCCCTTTATGCAGCGGCGGTAATAACTGCACAGCCCCAGGAAGCTGCGCAGCTCTTTCTTATCCCTTGGGTGAGGCCAATCCTTCACGGCCTTTGTCTTCTCCGGGTCGGTGGCCACTCCGGTTGCTGAGACCATGTGGCCCAAGTAGTTAACTTCCTTGCGGAAGAGCTGGCACTTCTTCGCTTTCAGCTTCAAGTTGGTCGCCTGCAGTCTCTGTAGCACCTTACTCAGATTCTCGAGGTGATCTTCAAAAGTCTTCCCGACGATGATGATGTCGTCCAGGTATAGCAGGCAGGCATCGTAAGTCAGCCCTCTCATCACTGACTCCATAAGGCGCTGGAAGCTAGCTGGTGCGTTGCAGAGGCCAAAGGGCATAACCGTGAACTGCCAGAGCCTTTGGCCCGTCGAGAATGCGGTCTTCTCCTTGCCTCTCGGGTCTAGAGCTACCTGCCAGTAGCCCGACTTCAGGTCCAGCGTCGAGAACCACTGTGCACCAGCTAGCGTGTCCAGGGTGTCGTCAATCCGGGGTAAGGGAAAACAGTCCTTCCGGGTGACGGCGTTCAACTTTCTGTAGTCTACGCAGAAGCGACGCTCGCCGTTCTCCTTTGTCACCAAGACTACAGGGGAACACCAAGGGCTGTCAGACTCTTCAATAACTCCCCTGGATCTCATGTCCTCCAGCATGTCTCGTACCGTCCCTTGCTTCGCCAGCGGAACGCGTCTATGTGGTTGCCGAATAGGCCGGGCGTCCCCGGTGTCGATGCGGTGAAGCACTTTGTCCGTGCGGCCGTAGTCACTATCACCTTGGCTGAAGACCCGCTGATACCGCCTTAGCAGCTGTCGAAACTTCTCCAGCTGTTCTGTGGTCAGATGGTCGGCCGCCCTCTCCACCAAGCCTTCTAGCCGGGGCCCCAGGTGTTGCTTCGGCGCCGGCTCTTGTGTCTCGTCGATAGCTGTTACGCTCACCACGGGCTCGCACATTCCCAACTCCGTCCCGGCCTGGACGTCGTGATCGGCGTCCGTAGGATTTAGCAGTCTCACGGGCACCTCCTCTCGGCACGGCAGCAATGCCCTGGCTACACACAGTCCGTTTACAGGCATCTTCTGGTCCAGCATCATGTTCCTGGTTCTCTGGCCCTCCAGTCGCGCCGTCACCACCACCTCGCTCCTCGCGGGGACAACCACGTCTTCGTACAAGACGACCCTGCAAATTCCAAGGCGCTCTTCGGGTTGGCGGAGTATAACCTCTTTTCCGTTAAGCCGCAGGACCTTCTTGCCGACGTCGACCGTCCCCTCATGGCTCCTGAGGGCATCCAGTCCCAGGATCACCTCCTCAGCCACCTTCGCGACGAACACCCACAGACGCACGGCACTCCGTCCCAAGTTCAGCTCCAGCAGGGCCTCCTTCTCCACAGGCAAGGTGTCGCCCGATGCCGTGACAAGCTGGTATGGTCGGCTTGGCTTCCTTGCCGGCAAACCCTTCGCCACGTCAGGTCTGATGATGGTCACGGCGATGATGGTGCTGTTCGGGACGACCAGCCTTTAGGAGGGAGCATTGTCGTGGTAACGGTCATTAAAGTTTCGGCGCAAATAGATAATGCATGGACAGGTTTTTCGTAGATAATGAACTTGTGTAAACAGATAACACCGGCAAGCAAAATAACTTAGGCAAAGGCCTCGCTAGCGTAGATTAAGTGACGTTTCTCGAAGGTAATAGAATGTTCGAATTATGTAATTAGATGCCTTGTTTTCCAGAAACCTCTAGTGATTGACAGAACAGTCTGGTAATCATGAATGGAGATATGAAAGGGATTGTGACACGCCAGTAGGACAGTTGTGGTTGTGAAACAGTTGTGTAACAAAAGTGTTAATGTTATGAACGCTAATGTAATTAGCTCTCACGGTTGGTTATTGTCATCGACCTTGGTAGACTGATGGTGTATGTAACGTAATGCTGCTGTAATCTATACAAGTATTTCTACAAAAATAAAGGAGATTTTTAATTTCTGCAACTCTGCCTTTTAATTCTACGAACCCAAAAAGTTACAATATTTTCCAGTAAAATAACTCTAGTTGCTTTTTAGCACTTTCTCATATAATCGATTTCCAAACATAAAAAATAAATAATTTATATATTTTTATTATATTAGTATTCTCTCTATGGTATAATAGCCTCTGTTTAGCAGACAGATATTTAAGCTCCTCAATTTAGCTTTTCCAAATGGTGTAGTACATTTAATTTCTGACACCATACTTGAAGCTGAGCACATACAGAAAATAACAGGCAAGTATGATCTTCTGCTGTTACAATTATTTACAGGTTCTGGCAGAACAATCTGATTATTATTGACAATCTGTACCTGTCCCATTATTATTTACAGGAGTTGTGTTGACTAGCACAGTGTCTCTGTCCCACAATGCCATATCCCTTGATTTAGAGCATTAGAATGCTTAGCATCATTCTTAACCCTATACAGATTGTCCTGAAAATTTGTGATTATGAATGCTTAATAGCAATGAAAATACTTAAGATGTATAAGGAAAGACATGGAGTGTATCGAATACACAATAGGAAGGAATGTACAGTATGCGCAAGATAAGTTGAACATTGGATTTACAGTGTGGTGCGGGCAGAGGGGAAGAAGCGAGAGCTAACGCTCTTTTGATTTTACAGTGTGGTCAACCTTGAAAAACACAGTTTAGCAAAATAGCATATAAGATAAGCAAAGATATCACATGTAACATTGCATCCTCTGAAAACATTCCTTAGTTTTGCCCACACAAGCTCAATTGCATTCAGATCACATTATACTGAGGTAGACGATTAATAATATGTCCCCTTTTGAGAGCCATAACATCCACAAATGTTCATACAAATATAATCATTACAAGTAAATACTGATATACATTACCACCACAATCGTAACAAGGATAAACTGGCAATTCGAGCACACCAAATGAGCCTTTATGAAGGGAAGCTTTAATTACAAACTTCAATGTAATAGCTGAGATTCAAGTCCCGGCTATGGTATTGAATTTTTCAGTGTAACTCTACTTTCCAAAGCGCATATTGTGAATGCAGTGTTATTGAATGCTTCTGATGTTTTCCAAATCGAACTTTGTTTCTGGTAGCTGCTCTTCTTCTTCTTCTTCTTCTTCTTCTTCTTCTTCTTCTTCTTCTCTTCTTCTTCTTCTTCTTCTTCTTCTTCTTCTTCTTCTTCTTCCTTCCTTCTTCTTCTTCTTCTTCTTCTTCTTCTTCTTCTTCTTCTTCTTCTTCTTCTTCTCTTCTTCTTCTTCTTCTTCTTCTTCTTCTCTTCTTCTTCTTCTTCTTCTTCTTCTTCTTCTTCTTCTTCTTCTTCTTCTTCTTCTTCTTCTTCTTCTTCTTCTTCTTCTCTTCTTCTTCTTCTTCTTCTTCTTCTTCTTCTTCTTCTTCTTCTTCTTCTTCTTCTTCTTCTTCTTCTTCTTCTTCTTCTTCTTCTTCTTCTCTTCTTCTTTCTCTTCTTCTTCTTCTTCTTCTTCTTCTTCTTCTTATCTTCTTTCTTCTTCTTCTTCTTCTTCTCTTCTTCTTCTTCTTCTTCTTCTTCTTCTTCTTCTTCTTCTTCTTCTTCTTCTTCTTCTTCTTCTTCTTCTTCTTCTTCTTCTTCTTCTTCTTCTTCTTCTTCTTCTTCTTCTTCTTCTTCTTCTTCTTCTTCTTCTTCTTCTTCTTCTTCTTCTTCTTCTTCTTCTTCTTCTTCTTCTTCTTCTTCTTCTTCTTCTTTTTCTTCTTCTTCTTCTTCTTCTTCTTCTTCTTCTTCTTCTTCTTCTTCTTCTTCTTCTTCTTCTTCTTCTTCTTCTTCTTCTTTCTAAGACTGTGTGAAGAAGCAACTTTTAAGATATGAACATGGCAGAAGCAACTCATTAAGAATTTAAGTAAACATGATTTTCAACAAAAACTTGCAACTTTTAAAGTAGAAACCCAGTATTATTTCTGACAGTATTAATAATATTAAGAATGGAATAATGCTTCTATATAAGTATTGGAAACAGTGATATATTGATACTTTATAAACATGAATAGAAATTTGAAACAGCAAACATTATCAAGTAAGGAATACTTGCATATGTTTCTGACCCCTTTATCAACAGGTATCCAACTGGTTTCTGGTGCTAGTGGCAATGTTAACTGTAGAATATCAATATCTGTAGTTGTGACATGCGTTGGTGGAAAATATGAACTCGAAAGGGTTGTGCGGAAGGAGCAAATCAGAATTCAGGAAGTAGCTTTTGTATTTTAAAATATGAGTTCCTAATAGGTGGAGTATGTATTAATAAACAAACAGGGATTGGCAAAGCTTCTGTGTCCGGGGTCCCCTCTTAAAACTTAGTAAGAAGCACCAAAGTGTGAATAAAACTTGTCAGAATGGCTTAAGACCTGATATTATAGTTGATGGGACACTAGAAAAATTATGGCTACCTAATGTCAACAAAGATACCATCTTTTTACTATAGGTTGGTCTGGGTGACAAGGTTGGTTAGGCATATGCGTGCTGATCTCAAGGTTATGAGTTAACACCTAGCCCAGATAGATGGTCCTTATGTGTGGTTAAAAGGATGGCCTCATTTGTATGACATGAGAAAAACTCCTCCAGGACAAATGCTAATGTGATCCTGGTAATTGAAAAAGTTGTTAATAAACAAAATAATTTTAATTTTTGCTGCTATTATACATGAGCCTTTCTGGCTGTGTGTGCCGGGATGCTGACCACATCTCCTCCCTGTATTAGTTGGATGATAACCCACCTCTACCTTGCATATGTGGGAGTGAGGCCAGCAGTCATGCTGGCAGGTCCTGGCCTTCTATGGGCTATTGCGCCATGGGTTATAATTATAAGATAAGAGCAGAGGTGAGTGCCATTGTGATGCATTGAAAACCTGCTAGATTGCTGATAGTTGTGGAATATTAGGCTTTTACTGTATTTCGCTGATATTCTAGAGCCACTACCTAAAATATTCCTTGGCTATACTTTAGAGCTTATGGCTTTCAGTCCTCTGCTATACTTGCGCAGTTTTTGTTATCCATGTGTTTTTAGTTCTACAACTGAAACACAACAGGCATGGTTGTTTTACTGCCGTTATTTTCCTGTTAAGGAAAGCATTATAAGAAAGATCGGTGGGTGGGACAAGTTCTCTAAAAGCAAGTCCTAAGGCTTTCTGGTAGTATTATTCGCATTTTAGTTTGTTCAGTTTGAAAACGAAACCTGACACTCAGATGTTTTCCCAAATCTTGGCAAGCCATGTCTTTAAAGGAACTGTTAGTGGTAATGCAATCCAAAAGTACCTGGCTACATAGTTACTAGCTATCACAAGCATGAAATGTGACAACTTCTTTTTTTTTGACATTAGCTATCAATTCTGCTAGGAAATGTTTATGGTGAGCATGATATGATGTGCAGTGAATCATGTAAAACTATATCTTGGAGTGAGGCGATGTTGTTGAACATATATATGGCATATTTGGAAGATGCTGAACTTAAATACCAAGTTCAGTTAATTTCCATCAATTAACTAAAATAATATGAGTTAAATGATGAAGCCAGGTACTTAAGCACTTACAACAGTAAGTCACCACAATCAGTGTATCTCGGATGCAAGAGCCCCTAGTGTTGTACTGGGCAAATATACGAGTCAAATGAAGAATTTAATGTCAGGACGGCACGTTGACCATGGTAGCTTAGTGGGTTAGAGTGACTGGATGGAAACCAGGAGATCCGTGGTCCACATCCCGGCCATGAAATTTAATTTTTCATGTCGACTATCTATTAAGCTCAGTATTTAACTGACCTTTGTTTTTGAGTTATGCTGTATGCACAGACCTTATTCCAAAAATACCATGTTACATTAATAGGTGTCTGAACATGTATTTGCAGTAAAATATTGATATTGCATTTTTGGGTGGAATACAATACTTCCCCTAGTTACTATATATGGCACAGAAAGTAATTAAAGCCAAACTAAGAGCATTAACTAATCACCAGTTAAGTGCTAAGAAATGTATGACTTGTATAATGTGTGAACAGTACCTAATTAAAAATTTCTTGGAGCTTATTATATACACATCAAATGCGATAGCATTAAGACATTTTGCTTCAGTTTTGTCACTTAATCTAATGCATTTTCATTGAAATAATTGCTTTCTGTTTTCGCTAATATTTTATCATTATTTTCCAGTTTATTTGTTAATTTCTTATATAGTGTTTTACATGAAGGCAAATGCTGAAATTCTCTGTACATGGCAGGAAATCACTTTTGCCATAATTTGTCTATTACATATTGTACATATCAGTGATGACAGCCTTTGATTTAATCAATGGCAAACTGGTGTACACTCTTGCTCTGATTACCAGGTGAGGCACACATATATTAAAGTGCTCTGTGCTCTAAGCTTTTTAAATGCGTTGCATTTATTTTAGTGAGGACTTTACCACACCTAGTGTTTCTAAGTGTGATCTTTTATGCATAAGAAGTGTCGTGAGAAGCTTGGAGATTAATATATAAAACTGAAAGTACTTTTAAATTGCTTTAGAAGGATAATTTAAATAACACCCACAATGGTAAAATAGCAGGTTGGCACGTGGATTAGAGAAGTAGTGACAGAGTCGGGGGCATTGCCCTCCAGTGCATACATTAACATACAAATTTATCTGCTAAATATATGCGGCATTTTAGCATATGCTGTGTATATATTACAAATTTTATTCTCTGATGTCTTATTTAAATTTATAGAAATGGAATATAATAGATACTGGTTTAATTTAACAACCCAAGGGGTTTTTTCCACTCGTATCACTATGGCAGAAGGTATAATGACTGTACTGCTGAGGAAGAGGGCTAATGTCCTGGAAAACGTTCCAGCATTTTTTAAAATTAATAAGTGAAGGTGAGTGTAAACAAGTGTGACTCAACAAAACTTCAACAAAAAGTGACTAAAATTTATTCAATTTTAATTTTTTAGTTATGATTCTATCTTACAATCTTTTCCTATGCATGGTGTTCATGTGCGTGCCTGCATGTGATTATCATTGATGGACCTTATAAATGGTTAAGAGCTTTTTTATATACTAATATAAATTTGGAATGTATTATCTGAGAGAGTATTTACTCTTATTTTCAGATGGAGAAGCGCCCATTTAATTCAAAAACTGCTCACTATGATGAGATGCTGTATTGTGCAGTGTATGGTAAACGTGGAATCATGATGGATGATGACCCATTATCAATCACCTGTTTAAACCGGAGCTGTCCAGCAGAACCGAAAACTTTTTGTGGCATAAATGGAAACAGATGTTGCAGTGCTGTTAGATTTTCTACCTCAAATTATGTCAGCAGAACCACCACATCCACCTTGGGAATTGGTGAAAGCGTAGACAAATACTGCATTTACTGTGGCAAGCTTGACCTGTAATTCGGCAACAGAGAAGAGCTTAAAGCAGCAGACTGCGCCGATTCTCATCAGAGGATCTTTTCTCCCCTTTTATTTCTCATTAATATTCCATATGGTCCCAGGAGTGTTTCCTCAGAGAAACTTTCTTTTGTGCGACGCTAGAATATTTTCTGAGTCCAAAGGTGCACGTATATGCATGAGCAAGCAGACAAGCAGCCAGTTGTCATGTTGCAGCCAACATGAGAAAGATATGTAAAACTTGTAGCAAACCTGTGCAAAACTGACCCAGATATAGGTGACAGTTCATGTGCAAAGAAACACGGTTTGAGAATGCTAAGTTATCACCCAGTCAAATTTTGTTACTCATGCACTGCTTTGCACATAAACAATCCTACGACACGACGAAAATGGAGTGCTCCATAGGAAATACATGTATGAGTTTGCAGAGTGGACAGGACTATTACGGCTACTGCTGCGAAGTGTGCATGATGTCAAATGACTCCAAGTATACTGCAAGGGGGAAAATTGGCAGTTCCAGGCACGTTGTACAAATCGACCAATGCAAAATGGACGACGCAAGTTTCATCGTGGGCGTGTTGTAGAGGGCAACTGAATCTTGGGAAAGATTGACGTGGAAACGAATGAGGTGCGGATGACAATATGCCCCAACAACATCTGGGATGAAAATACACTCTACAGTCTAATTGCAGCGCCCACGATGATTCTTGCATCGTCCTATTTTGCATTCATCGATTTGAAGGAGGTGACCAGGACCGCCAATTTTCCCCCTTGCAGTATACTTTGTGTCATTTGACATCATACCCAGTTTGTGGCAGTAGCTGAACAAGTCCGTGAACTTGTACATGTATTTCCTACAGAGCACTCCATTATTGTCATGTCGTAGGATTGTTTCTGTTAATCTGCTAGATAGTGTAATTTAGGGACAAGTAGGACAGTTGGCAGCATTGCATTCAGTGGAGAAACAAGCATAGTTTGGCTGCACTGAATTCTTTAATATGGCTACATTAAGCAGTAAGAAAACAAACACACAATTAGTAACGTTAAAAGAATGCCCTCCAACACGAAATTGCATAAAAAGGGAAGAAATTATATTTAAAATCATGGTTGTATGTAAAAACATCAAAATTGCGAAGGAATTAGAAAAAATAGTCGCGTTGGATATTAGAAAGAAGAGCCGTTTGCTCATCTCCTTTTCCAACTCCTACCTTGCCATTAAAATCACCCATGATATACAGTGTTTGTCCCTAGGTGTGTTATCCATACTCTTTCTAAATATCTTTAATTATATTTATGAAGATTGCGGTTATTTTGTGTTTTTTTTTATATGTTTAATGAACAACTGTAAATTTTTCACACAACAACTATGAAGACAGAGAGAGAAACTTGTGAATAGCTATTTAAGGTACCAAATATGGAGTAGTATAGAGCAATAAAAGCAATAAATGTGGTGCTAGTTGGTTAGTCTTGTAAGTGAAATAAATTCACTTCTGTTTAAAATCTGGACTTCTATTTTTTGTTCCATATTTATAATCACATATTTATTTGATATTACATAAAAATTTGGAATCTCCTGATTACATATAAATTAGCAGTATATCTACATCATGTAGAGCATGCAGATCTTCCAGTATTTTGGATATAGTAGTAGGAATGTTAGGATGGGATAGGAGCATAATGAAGAAATGATCTGTTTAAAAAAATAAGTTTTGTGAAAATAAAGCTTCAGTTATATTTGGAAGGCTTGAATAAAATTATTACATTATATATTGCATACAATCACTGTTAAAAGGAAATATATTTAACAAAAAGAATCAGCACCAACTTTTGGAATGATAAATCACATTAAGTGTCTGTCCATACACACTCTTTTTTATGAAAAATATACATTTGTGAGTTTTACTATATGACTAGTGAATTTCAAGAGACATTCGACCTCTCCTAGCACGGGGACAGCTTGTTTCATCAGTCTTGTCTCCACAATCATCCGTTCCTTCACACACCATGGACTTGCTGATGCACCGACCATTCCTGAAACATGTAAATACAGTTCTGATATCTAAGTTTAAATATGAGGGCTATTGTGTAACTTTATGGTTTATGAAAAGATAGTCAGACTGAAAAATTCAGTGCCATAGCCACTAATTTGAAGCACGGATCTTCTGGTCTCCATCCAGCCACTCTTAACTACTGAGCTACTATGGCCAGCGTGCCACCATGACATTAAATTCTCCAACTGACTTGTGTTTTTCCCAGTAAACCACTAGGAGTTCTCATAAACACATGAGACAACTACCTTAATGGTAACTTACTATGCTGTAAGTACTTTAAGGCCCGGTCTTTATAGTTCGGACCACTATTAGGTCAATTAATGGAAATTAATTATTCTTTCACACTAGCCATGTGTAGGATGTCATGCTGACACATTGGCCATAGTAGCTCAATGGTTAACAGTGGCTGGATGGAGACCAGAAGATCCGTGGTTCAAATTCGAGCTATAGCATAGAATTTTTCAGTCTGACTCTATCTACCCTTTCATAGTGTGTCCTACACACGACTAGAGTGAAAGAACAATTAATTTCCATTAATTGTACCTAATAGTGGTCCGAACTATACAGCCCGGGCCTTAAAGTACTTACAGCATAGTAATTTGCCATTAAGGTAATTGTCCCATATGTTTATGAGAACTCGTAGTGGTTTACCTTAAAACACGAGTCAGTTGGAGAATTTAATGTCACATTAGCCATAGTAGCTCAATGGTTAAGAGCAGCTGGATGGAGACAGGAAGAGCCGTGGTTCAAATCCTGGCTATGGCATTGAATTTTTCAGTCTGACTCTACCCTTTTGTGATGCATTCTACACATGGCTAGTGTGAAAGAACAATTAATTTTCATTTCTGGCTTACTCTTAAAATAAGGAGCACTAAAGATGTACCCATTTTCAGCTAATAGTACTAACAGCTTGGGGCTTTCTATAGTTAATCACAATTTGCTCCCTCTGAACATGATGTGCAAAATTATAGATTACCAAATATCATATAACAGCTGATTAACGGCTTTAATAGATGTTTCAACCGTTAACTAGCTGTTATAGAATAGCTGTCTTTGTTTTGATACTTCTACGAGGGCTGTTCAACTAAAACGGAGACTGATTTTTTTTTTCTGTAGGTTCCGTGATTGTTTCCTATCTGTAACATAAATATTTGAAAAGAGCGAGTTTTTATGCATAATCCGCAGGCGGCAGCATTCTAATATCAGTAGGTTGGTAGTAATGCTCTATTTTGTAGAGAGTATGTGCATTTTGCATATCAGATAATGGAGGTGACATGCATCTTTGCTAATGTAGGGAAGGCGTTTTTGAAATCCATTATCACTGGTGATAAGTTATGGCTGTATCTTTATGATACTGAAAGAAAACAAGCCAGCATAGCATGGATATTGCCAGGTTCTCCAATTCCAAAAAAAGACAACAGTCTTTTTTTTTGTGATGGTGATCACATTTTTGACTGTAATGGAATGAATTACCAGCATGCAGTTCTCCCTCACCCTGTTGTTTCAGCATCATACTGCACATCAGTATTGGGTACACTGAGGAAGCACATTGCAAAGAAATGACCAGAATTTTCTCAGACTGGGTAGCGACTTCATCATGACAAGGCATAGCCTCATGTCGCAAATGTAGTCATGCAGCTTGTGGTTGATTCAATAATACCTGTGCACCATAAGCAACTCTGATCTTCCACCCTATGATTTTGTTTACTCCCATCACTAAAGGCAAAGTTCAAGGACATTCAATTTGAAAACTCTGAAGCAGTGCTCAAGAAAAGTGAGGCGATTCTCAAGGATAGGACAGAGAATGGTCTATATCATATGTTCAAGGACTACTTTGAAAAAGATCATGTAAATATTGAAATGGAGTAATAAACATCTGTGAAAAAAAATCAGCCTCAATCTTTGTTGATCAGCCCTCGTAAAAACATTTAATCATCACAATATATATATATATATATATATATATATATATATTATGCTCAAGTTGTTCTTGGAAAGCAAGCCAGGTGAAGCCTATAACACAGCAGGCGTCAAATAAGCCTACCGCTACAGCCTGCATCCTGTTTACCAGCAGCCTATGCGGCAGAATCAGCAGAATTCTTGCCAAGTACAACATCAGGACCATCCACAAGGCACCTCCGATGATTAAACATCTGTTGAGACCAGTGAAAGACAAACTGGACTTCCATGTTCCGGGAGTGTACCACATAAAGGACAAACCAGAAGGGCCATCACTACCAGAATAAACGAACATGAACGGGGCATTCGTTTAATGCAGCCTGAGAAGTCTGGGCAGGCAGAGCATTGTTTTGATAATGACCATAGAGCCAACTTTCGAGAGACGCCCATCTTGGCAATATGCAAGTTAGTGAGAGCGAAGAATTAAGGAGGCTTTGGCATTTTGTCCGAGAGGAGCACGCTTAATCGTGATGCTGAAATTCAGCTCAGCTCCTCTTGGAAACCGGCCTTATAAATGGAAATCTGTCAACTTATGAAGCACAGATCAATACAGCTTAATAATCAAGTTAAGCAGCTACATTTCCTTGACACAATTAATTTTTTATACTCACGCCATCTACTGACCTGGCAATTAATTGACTGAAAACAGTCGTTTGTTCAGTAATGCAAATTTTGTAAGTGTTTTGTCTTTGTTTATATTTGTGTTATGATATGTTATAATTGTGTTATGGAGGTAATAATTACAGCAAACAGTTCTAACATAAATCACCTAGAATTATGCCAAAATCACGCCCTGCGACTAATAACCGGTGCAGTAAAATCAACTCCAATCACGGCAATGCACGCCTTAACTCCGAACTATCCAATACATCTAACTTTAGAGGAGCAGACACTAATACAACATGAAAAACTGTTGCGGTTAAAACCAACAAAATGGGAGAAAAAATTACTACTACCTATCAAGATGAAAACACAAACAATTTTCCTACACAAAGTTATGGAATTAAAAACAGATCTGAATCTTCCTAATTCTAAAGAAAACATTTTAATCAAAGAAAACACACTGACTTTTGAACCAATTAATATTCAATTAGATTTAGAACAAATAGTTACAGAATCTGAAACTTCCAAACCTGTACTAAAAGCACTAGCATTAGAAACTGAACAATAGATACCCACCTCAAGAAATTTACACAGATGGATCTAACTCGGACAACAACTCAGGAGCAGGAATTAAGTGTGCACTGTTCTCTTTCTATCAACCAGCAGGATACCACACAACAGATTTTGATGCAGAAGTAACGGCTATTCATATTTCACTCCAACACCTTCTATATGGAATAGATAAATTCAAAAATGCTGTATACTTTCTGATTCTAAAGCAGCATTATGTGCAATAAGGTTGTATAAAATGAGGTCAATCCAAATTAAAGAATGTCACAAAATGATCCAACAACGTCAAAAACTACAGAAAAGAATTATATTATAGTGGATACCTGCATACTGTGGAATTGCTGGAAATGAATCAGCTGATTTTCTTGCCAAAAGAGGTGCAAATTTAATGCAGAACAAAAGTAAAAGCTTAACCTTTACATCCATAAGCAGATTAATCAAAAGCAAATATAAAAACAAACAACCCATCAATATCTAACAAAGTCAAAATAAAAAATGGAACATTTTAATTAAAAATCCAGAAATTATTCCAGAAATCCCACGTAAAGCTGCAGTACGAGTCAAATGAGCAATTTAATGTCAGGACGGCACGTTGGCCATGGCAGCTCAAAGGTTAAGAGCAACTGGACGGAAACCAGGAGATCCGTGGTTCAAATCCCAGCCATGGCATTGAAGTTTTCATGTCAACTCTATCCATCAAAAATCTTAGCCTATAAACGGCTAGTGTGGAGAAATGATTAATTTCCATCAATTAACTAAGATAATAAGAGTTAAATGATGAAGCCTGAGACTCAAGTACTTACGATAGTAAGTCACCACAAACGGTGTATCTCGGATGCGAGAGCCCCTAGTGGTCTACCGGGGAAATATACGAGTCGAATGGGGAATTTAATGTCAGCACGGCATGTTGGCCATGGCAGCTCAAAGGTTAAGAGTGACTGGACGGAAACCAGGAGATTCGTGATTCAAATCCCGGACATGGCATTGAATTTTTCATGTCGACTCTATCCATCAAGAACCTTAGCCTATACACGGGTAGTATGAAGAAATGATTAATTTCTATCAATTAACTAAAACAATATTTGTGTTATATCCAGTGATCCATTTGTGATTATAACATTTAATAAATATCCTGATGATTGGAGAGATGCACACTCCTGAAACGTCGATTTCTAATCGTCTTGTCATCTGGCTTGCCTCCCAAGAACAATTTGAGCATATTCATTGACAGCAAAGCTTCAGGTCTTATTTTAAAATATACGTTAATTAGGCCTCAAAAGTATTTTTGGTGTGTGTGAACCATACAGCTCCAAAACACAATGTTGAATACTAAACTTGCTTGAAATAGAAATTTCAATGTTATTCCAAAAACACTGTCATCAACTTCCAGAATTTTTTATACAAATCTTACTTATTAAGTTCAGTATCTTTATAGACTGCAACATGAAGATTTTCAAGAAGATTCCTGCATCCCGGAACACAGTTTATGTGTATAACATTACAATCTTTTATTGCTTTAGTTGTATCAGATCCACATAAATAAACTGACATTGTTGATTGTAGCCGATCACATAGTTAGGTTACATAACAATATGCAAAGATGGTAATGCAGACATCACACTTTAGTTTTCTGTATTCTTGGACTGGCTGAAATAAATCAGTGAAGCGCGTACAGTGAACTTTTCATTGTGAATTTAACTTTGGCCAGCAAGAATGTGTCCCCTCTAGTGTAAGCATTATGAAATGGGACGAATAGATACAAGAAAATGGTATTTTGATAGTCAACATGAAAAATTCAATGTCATGGCTGGGATTTGAACCACGGATATCCTGGTTTCCGTCAGGTCGCTGTAACCCATTGAGCTACCATGGCCAACTTGCCGTCATTACATTAAATTCTCCATTTGACTTGTATACTTCCGCGGTAGACTACTAGGGGCTCTTGCATTTGAGATACACTATTTGTGGTGACTTACTATTGTAAGTACTTGAGTCCTAGGCTTCATCATTTAACTCTTATTATTTTAGGTAATTGCTGAAAATTAATCACTTCATCATACTAGCCGTATATAGGCTAAAGTTTTGGACAGCAAGTTGGCCATGGTAGCTCAATGGGTTAGAGCGACTGGATGGAAACCAGGAGATCCGTGGTTCAAATCCCGGCCATGGCATTGAATTTGTCATGTTGATTCCAGGGCCACCAACACTCACAGTTATAGATTAGATTAGATTAGATTGATTTGCGTTCAGTAGGTTCACTTGTAGCCAGAAAAGGCTGTGAACATTGAACATGTCTAGAGGTATAAAGTTTAATAGCGTATATATGTACAAAAGTTAACATAAGACACATGTTATAGTACACAGGCAATATGAACAACACTATGGAAAACAAAACAGGGATAATTATATTTGATACAAAATGAAACACTTTTTAAACCAGCTTTCACTTGGCTTATGCCAGTACGTCTCAACCTTTTGGCAATGGATACCATTCTTGTTATTTATTAAATACATATAGATTAAAAATAAACTTTCTGCTTGCATCAAATATTTATAAGTAATGATTTGTCATTGGAATAGTTAAATACTACTTATAGAGCTACAGAAGCATTATCAGGATAATTTGTCATTCAGATAATCTTGTACAGAATAAAAAGATTTTGAGCAAAGGTACTCTCTAACAGCTTTTTTAAAAGCACCGAAATTATCAACTTTTTCTTTAAGAACATTAGGAAGTGCGCCAAATATTTTGATAGTTTCATAATACACACCTTTCTGGAAGCAAGAAAGTTTAGCACTGGGATAATGGATATTATACTTTTGTCTAGTGTTTATTTTGTGAATTACATTATTTGTTGCAAATAAGGCACGATTGCATACAAAGAATTTTAGGATCGAGAATATATACATGCAAGGAAGCGTTAATATCTTCAATCTTGTAAAAAGATCTTTACAGGAGCATCTGGTGTGGGTATTAGTAATGATTCTTATAACCCTCTTTTGCATAAGGAATATTTTTTTACTTTCTACTGAGTTGCCCCAAAATAATATTCCATACTCCATAATAGAGTTAAAGTATGCATAATATACCAATTTAAGTGTGTCAATAGAACTCACATTAACCAGCTCTCGGATAGCATAACAGGCAGAGCTAAGTTTAGGTAAGATATAATTTATGTGAGCTTTCCAATCTAAACATCTGTCCACTTGAAGGCCCAGAAATTTTATGCTGTCAATTTCTTCTAATAACATATCATTAATCCCGATTTCTATTTCAGTATGTGATGTACGACAGGTTATAAATTTGACCACTTTTGTTTTGTCTAGATTCACAGATAATTTGTTTGCTTTAAACCAGCATGACATACAGTTCAAAACATAATTCATTTTAATTGTACACTCGTTTAAATTTGTACTGGTCACCAGGACACTAGTGTCATCAGCAAAAAGAACTGTAATTGCAATGTCCTTTATATAAAGTGAGAGGTCATTTATATAGATAAGAAATAATAAAGGCCCTAACACGGAACCTTGGGGTACTCCATGAGTTACTATTTTCCAGTTTGAAGTTTGTTTTTCATAACCAATATCACTGACAGCTACTTCAACACTCTGTTTTCTTTCATTTAGATATGATACAAACCATCTTAAATGTTCATTTTTTATCCCATACAATTCCAGTTTTGCTATAAGAATGTCATGATTAACACAATCAAAAGCCTTTGCTAGATCACAAAAAATTCCACCTACATGTCTTTTATCATTTAAGGCAGTCAACACTTCATGTGTAAGCTTGTAAGTTGCATTATTAGTCGATATTCCTTTTCTGAATCCAAACTGATCACTGACAAGTATGTTGTTACATTCAAGGTGTTTATACAGTCTGGTGAACATTACTTTTTCAAGAACTTTTGAAAATATTGGCAAGAGAGATATTGGTCTATAATTTGAATCATTATTGCGTTCGCCTGTTTTGAAAAGAGGTTTAACAACTGAGTATTTCATTCTGTCAGGGAAAATACCAGTCTTTAGAGACTCATTACATAAATAACTAAGGGGAATGCTAATTTGTGAGGAGCAAGATTTTAGGATTTTTGTAGTTATTTCATCATAACCGGAAGAATTCTTCATTTTTAAAGAGTCAATAATTTTATTTATTTCGGAAGCTCTAAAACTAGAATGTGCATTAAAATCCATTAGGTAGTTTATCATTGCTTTATATTTTAGTTTTAGAAATAACCTAATGGTTATTAAATTGCAGGGAAGATTACTTGTGAAGCAGCTATAAGTTCATGTTGGCATGATACTTCATTCCTGCAAACTTCACAGCAATCCCCCATAACAAGTATTCCTTTGTGTAACATTATTCAATTGTATGTGTGTGAAACGTAAATGTTATAAATTCACTTCATTCATTGTGTGAGTAATTTAATATTACAAAAGCTTTAACCAATAAATAATGAACTCTGTTAATGAACCTCTGAAAACTCTCTTTTCAAGGCAAGCATTGGAAGAAAAGATTAGTATAAAAATGTCAGGGTGACTACACCCAATCTAATAATTGAGTAAAAAGCAAAAAGAAGTAGAAATCCTGTTTATACCAGGAAATTCAACTCCAATATATAACGAGTGGTGAAATTAGAACTGCGCTGTTGTGCTTCCCTTGCCTCCAGTTTGAAAGTAGATTCATGGTCTACGATGGATGTTAACGATGTTGGTGACATTAATGAGTACATAAAAAGCATTCAAATAGCAAGAAGCACGTGGAAACATCATTTGAAGTCTCAATACTTGCAGCTGTAAATAATGTCACACAACTAGGTAGAGCATATCAAGAAGTAACAACAAAATACAGTGAGCCAGTCGATAAAAAGTATGTTATGTCAAGGATCATAGATTGCATCAAAATTTGTGGAGCATTTGAGCTCTCTTTGCGTAAACACGAGACCAAAACAGCAGATAATTCCAACATGTTAAAGTTAATGTTAAGTTAATGTTTGAAGGTCTTTGAAATCTCATTGGTAGTCTGGATAGTGCGCTAAAAGAACATATTGAAAGAAACAAATTCAAAGGGTTTTATCAGATCATTCTAAATGAATTACTCGACTGCACATTGGAAGTGTGGCACCAAAAAAATGAAAAAGAATTGATAAGCTAAAACTACTGACACCTCTGAAAAATTAAGCTGAATTTAGTTTATAGATGTGAAAGAAACGTTTTATAAATGAACGGTGCACAAAAGCATGTGATCGAAAAATATCAGAAGTACATAGCCGCTTTGAGACTACGAAACATCTGGATGCAAAACTATTGAATTCCAAAAATTGAATTATTTTCTCAAGTGTTTTCTGAAACAGAACTGAGAATTGTCAGTGATTGTTATAAAGAACTTGACCAAAGCAAACTTCAAAATGAATCCAGCATTTTGTGTTAACATTTGAAATTCAGAAAGATAGAAGGTGCCCTTCCGCTATTGTTCCGCTATGATTCAGTATCGGCTCACCTCTCTGGCTATGCTATCTATAGAGATGAAGCTTATCACAGGTATGCAGGACATGAACAGCTGAATGATCAACAAATTCTGCATGAAGAAATATCGGCGCGTGGGCTTCATTTTTTGAAACTAGGTGAGTTGTATGCACCTTTACTCGTAGCACACTATTATTTTTCAGCACGAGTCACCACTGCTTACATGTATCAATAGCTCGTAACCCAATTGAGTACTATAACATTCAGAGGTCTCTTCATACTGGGAGTAAGAAATCCACAACTACAGCAACCCTCATACTTGAGAGAAAACACTTTACCAAAAGGATACCACCAACAAGACCATTTCGAAAATGTCTAGTGTGTTGCGAAAAAGAATTTTGCAAAGCAACCAGTGTTTTTGCCATGAATCTGAAGATGTGCCCTGTGTTTTTATCCAGGTTTTGAGGTGTACCATTCAAAAAGAAACCTTTAAGGGTAAGTTTTCATCACTTATAGAACTAATTTAAATTGATTGTAAAATAGAACAATTCAAATAATTGGCATTAAGCATTAAATACATGTATGTGCAGGATGTCTATACATGTCCGTATCGGCATGGGGCATTTTAACTTGGACGTCATATGATGTCCATGTTAGTGAAAGGGTTGTGATTGCAAGGCAGCGATTGCAGATGTGACTAATATAAGCAAGTTGAGACAGGCAATGCATGGTTTGCGGCTAAACATAACACAGTTATAATTGTGTTAAATCTAAATTGAATCAGATGCTGGTAAGTTGGTGTTTAAACAAGGTGGGTGAAATTATTGGATTTGTAGGTCTTTAAAACTGCTTCTCGCATATAGAAACATTGGTTCTTAGTAATTTGTTATTAGCTTTCTCAAGATTTAATGTCTCAAAAGTCTCTTAACCCATAACTGGTGAGGTTGGGTGACAGATACCCAACTAAAACTTTGATACGCCACTGCTACCAGAGGGTTGTTATTACGTCTTTGTCTGTTCCTATAGCTTCAAGTCAGTTCGCTCCAAGATGGTTGGAAGTGCAGTGGTCAACAGAACAGTGAGTTGTTTGATCTTATTCAGAACTGTTATAAATTTTGGGTATTCCTAACCCAACCTCACCGGTTGCGAAACTTTTTTGTGATATTCTCATTTTCCGCTTTACAGGTAGTATGGCATCTAGCTGGTTATCTGTATAACCTAGTAGCCCCGAATGCAGTTGTCATCAAGGCGGTGAGCTTTTTTACGTTATCCGTTATTGTTGGAAATTCTGCATATCCGTTTTCATACCAGTTGCCTAACTATTTTCTAATATTCTTGTTTCCCATTGAAAATCCACAGATTTTAATGGGCTAAATGTACTACTTGTATCCTCAATGCACTACACCCAGTCAACCGATCCAGAAACCCAGAAACGAGAGATGATTGCTTTTTACAACAGTACAAAAGCTGGGGTCTACACATTAGATGAGAAGTGCACAGTATACTCAACAAATCGACGCACAAGGCGATGGCCATTAGCCATATTTTTCACTCATGAATATTAGCCTGGTAAATGCTTATGCTATCTACTATGGATTTCCTAGGAATCCTGAGCTAACCAGGTTGGAATACATCAGACGGCTTGCCAAAGAGCTTGTAAAGCCTCATCTCAAGTGCCGACTTCTGAACACCCAGTTACCACGTGAGTTGCAGCTAAACATCAGTAGAATACTCCAGATGCCAATTCCATATGAAGTCAGAGAAGACTTAAGCAACCAAGTAAGGTGCAAGAAATGTCCACCAGGGATTGACAGAAAAACAAAAAAACATCTGCAACAGCTGCAAGATACCAATTTGTGGAGTCTGCACAATTCATGTATGCCGTGATTGTGTAGAGTAGTGGCTTACCAATTTGTATGTGTGCTATATTTAGTCAAATCAAAATGTGTTTTTCTAAACTTTCATTGTTCCTCTACAATGTGATGTTAGAATTTGGTTTACTTGTTTATATAAAATTACCCAACATACAGACACAGCCAGGAGGTACATAGTGTTGACAATGGTTCCACTAAGATTAAATTCCTTCTTACCTCTCCCCTTGCACTATGCACCTTGGCTACATACCCTGCTCATCGTGTTATTGCACTCTGATATGAACGAATAAGAGCACATCCAGGACCGGTGTAGAACATGAATGGTGAAGTGGTTATGCCAAAATTATATAAAGTAACACACCAAAAGATACCAACAGCATCAGAACATTTCCGTGCACCGGATTGTACCAGTAAAATTACTGCAAGAACGGCATGTAAGGCAACACGGGTGTATAAAGCTTTATTAACATAGAGAATAAGAATAAATGAGCAAAAGGAATGTACCAGTCATACTGCATACCATCCCTGAGAGCAAGAATTGAATGAAGAACCCATCTTGAGAAATTCCATATAACGAACCAATACATCACACAGAAAATGAAGCTAGTCACAGTGAAGCAACAAATATTAAACAAATAAAAATATTTGTAAAAGAATCTTCACTTAACTTGAGAAGTTGATGTTAATACTTGCTTCTTCTTTATAATATCGATTTCAAAAGCATCTTGCTTCCATCAACAGTTAATACCCAACTCTATCAACTGGTTAGCTCTATTAACTGATTAAGACAGCTTCCTTTAGAGTAACAATTCATTTGAAGTGCACAAAAGGTATATGATACTGAGGACACAAAAGGTAGTGAACCAATGTAAAATAAGAAGCAAGTTGAAGCACCAAATAGAAAATATTGAGATGGACATAGGAAATGCAGGAAAATTCAGTAGGCAAGCAGAAAATTAACTAAATCAAGATAGCAATGTAACAGCACATTTTAACACAACTTCAGGCATTAGATAAAAAACTAGAAAGTTGAAAAGGAGAAATAAGTCAACAATTTCCAAAGCAAAGAAGGGGAAAGAAATCAGAAACTAAGAAAGGCACAATGAGAAAATAGTCAAATAAGGAAGTGAGAAAGTAAAAGTAATCAACAATTTGACAAGCAAAGACTCCATACAAACCTGAGCTAAAATCAAACCAAAGACCTTGCTGAGAAATCTCATGCAGCTAAACCAACACACTTGCCAATAATATAACCATTGGTGGGTTGAGTGTAATGTGCCTTGAATTTGTCAATAAATGTGATATCTTAGAATAATGAAGGACCTACCCACATTTCCACTCATGGTTCTTGCACTCTCCTCCACAACCAAATGGTTCATCTGACTTGTCCAAACAATCTGCATAACCATCGCAGAACTGAGTATGTGGATTACAATGACCGTTGTTACAAGTAAACTGATCCATGCTAGGACAGGCTGCAAACAAAAATGTTCAGTATTACAGAGAAAATAAACACTCAATTTTACACTATATTGCATTGCACCCTTATTTAATTTAATGTTTCTTAAAAAGTAAAATTGTTTTAAAAATATAATTATTTCTCATATTTTTGAGTACTTGTATTTTTAGGCACATGGAATGTGCTGAAAAACATACTACAGAATACGTAAAATATGAAGTTATTAACAGTGAAGCAAACATATATCCAAATATAACAATTTGTAACTTAAACATTTTGTAACTTGACACTTTTCTTATAAATTGTTCAGGATCGCGATTGCATGGAAATTCTTCCACATCGTCAGCTGGAACCAACAAAACTGTCGTCATTGTTACAAACGCTAGATGTTAGTACAAGGGTTGTTCAATAAAGAATGATCATAATTTTTTTACGGTCATAATTTTTCGCACTAAAATTCAATCTTATTATATTCTGTTAGCTTAATGTGACACAAACACGCCGTAATAGTTTCATTGTTGGTACTCCTGGTTTCCGCCTGTGAGAACCAGGTAAGTTCAGACATGTTCAGTATCGACTACCGCTGCAATGGAGGTAACATGCAATTAAATTTGATGTTAGAGGAAGATCTGGAGTTTCTTTCAAACTGATCAAACTTGGCTACATCATTTTGATCCTGAGAGCAAACAGCAAAGCTCAGAATGGAAATCTCCTTCATCACCAACCCCCCAAAAAAGCAAAAGTAGTTGCTTCTGCTGGGAAAGTTATGGTCATCTCATTCTTTGATATTCATGAAATGGTTTATCAGTATGTTGTACCTGCATACACATCAGTAACTGGACAATACTACAGGAATGTCCTGAAAATATTGCAAGTCCATATCAGGCACAAAAGACCACATTTCCGTGAAGCAGGCTGGATTCTGCACCACGGTAATGCACAGCCGCATATTGCCAATGTTGTTGCTGAATATCTTGCAAAATTCAACGTGAAGTACATCCCTCACCCTCCTTATAATCCGGATTTAGCCCCATGTGACTCTTTTCCTATTCCGTAACTTGAAGAAATGCCTTCATGGGAGGCATTGTCCATAATCAAAAGCAGTGGTCAGGGCTGCAGAGGCAATTTTGAAAGATCTCTCAAAAAATGTTTTCCAGCATGTCTTTGAAGCCTGGCAGAAATGTTGGGACAAGTGCATCGCATTCAGGGGAGACTATTTTGAGAACAACCATCAAAATTATCAGGATGAGTTAAGGGACGTTGTCAAAAAAAAAAAAATTGTGATCATTCTTTATTGAACAGCCCTCGTATGTTCTTGTTAGTACTACCAAAATCCGAAAATAAAACAAATTTAAAAGCAGAATTGACTGCCAGTATTTCAAAATTCATTACATGCTGTTTGTTTTTTAAAAAACAAAGATATTTATTAAAAAAAGACCTTGTGTAATGAATTTTGAAATACCGGCAGTCAATTGTTTTTAAATTAGTGCAAATTTTGCCTGGTGTTTTGCTCGTCAAGACAAGAGCCCTTCGAGTCCTTTGAGAATGCTCAACACAGTCTTGAGTGAGACATCAGGCAAAATTTGCACTGTTAGACCATTAACAATGAGCCCGGAAGAGCATTTACTACAAATGGACGCTGGCCGTGAAAGCCTAAGTACATACATAAGATAAGTGTAGTTTTAAATTAAAAATTGCTATATATATTATTACAGAATACCAAATTTAAGTTTGTATTACCGAGCTGCTCTCTTAATTTTACAAATCGTTTAAGCTGCTCTTCTGCTTTTTTTGGGAGGCGGCACGAATTCAATCTTTGCTTGCAAGTATTATCATCCAAAAATTTTATACAAGGGTCAGCTGGTAAGTCCTGGGCCTCACAAAGAGATGGCACCACTGGGACATTTTGACAGATAGCATCATATAATTTAACTCTAGACTAGCTTGTGTCCATAGACACAGATCAATAGCTTGTTAAGCTGTTTAATGACACCATTTTAAACAAGACACATGTAGAGGATTCACAAAACTGGAGGATTTGGAAAAATGAGCAGTGATTAAATACTTTCATTTGAAAGGCTTAACGCCTAAAGAAATCAAGGAGGAAGTTGAAGAAGAGTGTATCAGAAATAGGGCTTGAATACAAATTTTATGAAAGCTGAGTATCTAACAAGATGGCGAAAAGCTGGAGATTGAGTAGGAAGAAATTAGAAAAGTTGATAAGTTCAAATATTTGAGATCCATTCTAGAAGCTGATGGAGCAAGCCCATTTAAACTGGAAAAACAGCAAGTGAAGGTAGGCAAACATTAAGAATGCTGAATACAGATCTCTGTAGCAAGGATATTTTAAACAAAACAAAAAGAAAAATATGAAATCATTCTTTCACAATGTGGTGTTATTTAGAGCTGAAACTTGAAGCAGTTATTTTAGATATTTCATGTTTTGTGAAAAGAATAGTTAAAGGAATTGTAATCTTTAATGGAATGGATAAAATGTATGGTAGGTAATGGTGTAACCATGACAACCTGATATGAGAAGAAGTTAAATTGTCTAAAATATTTTTTCTTCTGCTTAAGGACGCCATAGGAGAAAGATATACATTTGTATTTCTCCAAGGTAGTACAGAAATATTTTGAGTGTGCATTTAAGATGCACAAATAGCGTGTGTGTAAGAAAGTAATAGTTAATCGATACACCAGTCATCGTTTGTTGAAGAACAACATTTTTATTTTAGTTAATTGATGGAAATTAATCATTTCTTCACACTAGCCATACATAGGCTAAGGTTTTTGATAGATGAGTCAACATGAAAAATTCAATGCCATGGCTGGGATTTGAACCACGGATCTCTTGGTTTCCGTCCAGTCGCTCTAACCCATTGAGCTACCATGGCCAATGTGCCATCCTGACATTAAATTCTCCATTTGACTCATGTATCTCCCCGGTTAACCACTAGGGGCTCTTGCATCTGAGATACACCATTTGTGGCGACTTACTGTGGTAAGTACTTGAGTCCCAGGCTTCATCATTTAACTCTTATTATTTTAGTTAATTGATGGAAATTAATCATTTCTCCACACTAGCCGTATATAGGCTAAGGTTTTTGATACATAGAGTCAACCAGGGAAATGGAGAATTTAATTTCAGGATGGAACGTTGGCCATGATAGCTCAATGAGTTAGAGCGACTGGATGGAAACCAGGAGATCTGTGGTTCAAATCCCGCCATGGCATTGAATTTTTCATGTTGACCCTCTCTATCAAAAACCTTAGCCTATATACGGCTAGTGTGAAGAAATGATTAATTTCCATCAATTAACTAAAATAATAAGAGTTAAATGATGAAGCCTGGGACTCAAGTACTTATGACAGTAATTTGCCACAAACAGTGTATCTCGGATGCGAGAGCCCCTAGTGGTTTACCGGCGAAATATGAGTCAAATGGAGAATTTAATGTCAGGACGGCATGTTGGCCATGGTAGCCCAATGGGTTAGAGTGACTGGATGGAAACCAGGAGATCCGTGGCTCAAATCCCGGCCGTGGCATTGAATTTTTCAAGTTGACCCTATCAACATTTATATTATTTAAATTTGTATCGCAATTTGAAAATGTTTCGGAAGAATAAAATATTCATGTTGGAGAAAGAAAATAATTACTTGTCCTTTCTTCTGCAATAGTAATACTAACTTTCTCAGCCCCATTACCACAACCCTGGGAAAAAGAACACATCGCTCCAGAGCTACTGATGCACCCACCCACAGCAAGAGCTGCAGGGGAAACTTCTCGATATCTTCTAGATCATCATCAAAGGTGAGAAATTTATCAGAATCCTCCATCATCCTGACAAAATCCTGCTACAAAATAATCGCCACAACGTGGTGCTTATAGAACATCATCATCGTCCATCATCATTGGGCATTTTGTAAAATCCTGCTACAAACTTGGGGCATTAGATAGACTACATGCACACAAACTATTGGCTGTGGAAATGTACTTCTGGTGTAGCGTAACAAAACAAGAAAAAATGCAGCAAAAACTAGAAACCAAAATATCACAGAAATAATGGAGCTTGATAAAATTTTTGAAGCCATTAAAGAAAGAAAAGTGAGGTGTTTTGGACAAAAAGGTATGGGAATAAAAAGAATTTTAAAAATGATTTTGAAATGAATGCTTAAGGCATAAAGAGAGAGAAAAAAAGAGACTATGAGCACAAGAGATGGATGGGATAGTGAATAGCATGGAGCTGATGAGAAAAGATGCTCAGAATAAAGATATTTGGAGGAGTTAAATGACCTTGGGTTGAAGAAAACTACTGTAGTGTGAAAATTCCTAATCAAAAATAAGGCTCTTCTTTCTAATATGCGATGCAGCGATTTTTTTCTAAGTCCTTCACACTTTTTGATGTTTTTATATACAACCATGATTTTTAATATAATTTCTTTACTTTTTAGTGCATTTTCATGCTGGAGGGCATTCTTTTAACATTATTGTTTGTTTCTTTGCTTACAGCATGTGTAGCCATATTGAAGAATTCAGTGCAGCCAAACTATGCAGCCAAACTATCCTTACCTGCCTCGGTAGCGTAGATGGTAGCGTACCTGCCTTACACTCAAGAGGTCCAAAGTTCGAATCTCGGTCAGGGTGAGTTACCTGGATAAGGTTTTTCCGGGGTTTTCCCTTATCTTTGAAGACGAATGTCAGTAACTCTATGCTCCATTGACCCTGGACTCATTTGAGCATATTTTCACCCGATTCATTCACCGTCCGATAAGACTTAACGTTGGAGGACGTAAATTACAAAAAAACAAAAAGCACCAGCCTTGTTTCTCCACCGAACACAATGCTGTCAACACTCTTACTTGTCCCTAAATTACACTAGCAAACTAACACAAAGTAGTACCTAAATAAATTTAACATTAGTGTTAGCATTGTGACAATTTTTACGTTACATTTGTTAACATTGATTTTAACATCTGTTGGTAAAATCAAGCACAATTCGCGACAGTAGCCGAACCAGTCTGTGAGCTCATACATTTTACTGACTTGTCGAGCCATTTTCCGATTTTGAACAACGTACTGAACGAATCTTAAATATTTGAAGAACGCACAGGTCAAACAGCATGCACTTCTAACAATACAATTGGCACTTTTGCTTGACAGCAAGCCTACATTTGTAAACAATAAAACCTGAAAGGAAACATGGTCAGTACTGGAAAGATAGTCAGATTGAAAAACTCAATGCTATAGCTGGGATTTGAACCACTGATCTTGTGGTTACCATCCAGGTGCTCTAACCCTTGTGCAACTAGGCCAACGTCCCTACATGACACTAAATTCTCCAACCGATTCGTGTTTTTCCCAGTAAACCACTTAGGAGTTCTCATAAACATATGAGACAACTACCTTAATGGCGACTTAAACATGTAGGTACTTTAAGGGCCGGGCTTTATAGTTAACCACTATTAGGTCAATTGTAGTAGCTTAAGGGTTAGAGCTGCTGGACAGCAACCAGAAGATCAGCGGTTCAAATCCCGGCTATAGCATTGAATTTTTCAATCTGACTCTATCTTTCCATACTTTAGCCTACACACGGCCAGTGTGAAGGAACAATTAATTTCCATGGTAAGTATTTTCCAAAACTGATCCGCAGTAATCGCATCCACATGCTCTTTAGCACCGGTGTAGGACAGATGCCTGGGGCATTTTTGCAGAGGTTGGCTACAAGTGTTACATATCTTTCTCATGTTGGCTGCAACACGAGCTCTGCAGGTTGTCTGCTTGCGCATGGGTATACGTGCACTGTTGGACTTAGAAAATATTCTCGCATCACACAAAAGAAAGTTTCTCCAAAAATAAATATTCAAAGTAATTCATAAAACTATTTGTAGTTAGTTTTTTCACACTACGTCACTTACATTTTATTTTTTGAGGGACTAATTTCAGGAGCTGTTGCTTCCAGTTTCAACCTCGAAGGCCAAACTAGTTCCTCAAAATTTGAAATAAGTGACGTAGATCCACAAAACCAACCACAAATAAATTTATGAATCAATTTGGACTCAGAGTTACTAGATTTCTCCAATTATCAAGTAATTCCAAATAATATTTCAATTAAGATGGATTTGGCACATTTACAATTACTCCTAGTGCCAAAAAGAACTCTAATACCCCTGGCTTTTTTCCTAATTTCTAATTTACAACCTATTACTATGCACACCTATCTGGCACTGAGAGTAACTCTTAGTACCCAAAAGTAGACTAAAGCAATAACTGTACTATTCTCAGCATTTGTAAGTGACATTACTACTAAAACTCAGCCATGCATTTTAACAATACAAACTGTATAACATCTTAAAAGCTAAGAAAGAAAAACAAGTAAAAGCAGAAAGAAGAGCAATGATGGAAAACAAATAACGTCATCTCAAAAACAATGATAATTTGTGTCAGCTATAAACTCACTGATTCTATTGTATTATCATTATCTTAACTACGCTGACGTTGCGTCGGGGTTGGGCCCTCCAAGTTGAGAAGAATTTTGTGTAGTTTGCATACCAATGGTACAGTTCAGTTCATCGGAACCATCCCAACAATCTATGATGCTATCACAGCGTTTCTTAAGTGGAAGACAAGATGTATTGTTGCCACAGTGGAAATGTGTCTTCTGGTCACATTCTGAAACAGAATAAAACAACTGTCAGCTTCTGTCACATGCACACTGTGATAAAAATCAAACTTCTCTATCGAAAATTTTAATGCATAAAAAGACAATTGAAAAGTGTGCAGAGAGCTAAGATCACTCAAAGAAATACATTTTGTCCTTAAAAAAGCTTAAGATGAATGTAAAGAATGAACATGTTTAAATTTGACAAAAAAGTTCATAGTTCCAGCACCAGAGAGAGAGCAGACAACAGATGCCAGTTGGAAACAGATTGAAAATGGAGGCAATTGCCTTTGAAACTAGTCTCTCATTAGTTTTTGAGATCAGTATAGAATAATTGATTTAATTTCTCTAAGTTATTCAGAATTTTTTTTTTTTTTTGAATAGTGCTGATTTCCTAACCTGACATTGCTGAAGATAAGGAACATTTGAACAAAAATTAATGAATGAAATTTAAAGGGAGTCAATTAATGACACTAAACAACACTTACTTTTAATCTCAGAAACTATTTGTAGTTGGTTTATTAATACTCGTTACTTGTTTATATTTATGAGAGACTAGTTTCAATCTCTTTCCAACTGGCCAGAGATTGAAAATGGAGGCAAATGTCTTTGAAACTAGTCTCTCATAAATATAAACTAGTAAGGGACGAGTATTAATAAACCAACTACAAATAGTTTCTGAGATTAATTTTGACGTCACAGTTACTAAATTCCTCCAAACACATAACTAATAGGCCAACAAGTCTTGAGGAGGCTGGCCCCGTGGCTCAGTCGGTAGAGCACCTGTCTACCATGCTAGGGGTCCCGGGTTTTATTCCCTGCGGGGGTGGGGATTTTTCTCCATCCAAGATAATTCCCCATCTTCCCCAGAGTCTGGAAGTATGAATGAGAATGTGAATGTGTGCGTGATGTAATGATTAAAAACCAAAGATAACGAGTTAACACCTTCAGTATGTTCCAAAGGTGAACGGCTGCCGATATGACCATAGTAGTTAAAGGCGGGGTATAAATGGAACAAGCAAAAACAAAAAAAAGTCTTGAGGAATAAACAATTTGAAAGGCCAGTTGGAAAGAGATTGAAAATGGAGGCAAATGTCTTTGAAACTAGTCTCTCATAAATATAAACAAGTAAGTGACGAGTATTAATAAACCAACTACAAATAGTTTCTGAGACTAATTTTCACGTCACTATTACTAAATTCCTCCAAACACATATAACTTACTTTTAAATTTTCCCGGAACATGTTTCAGAGACTATTTGCCTACATTGTCAACCAGACATCGACTGGTTTTCAGTGTTGTAGCTGGCGATATTTTGTCATAGGTCTCCTCTGGTGGCAGTTCGAGGAACTTGCTGAACAAATCTTTCTGGGGGATGTCGAAATTGAATACTTTGTTCCTATTTTTTGAAATGTAGGTTTCTTCCCATGTGGACAGTTCTTGTTTTCCTGATGTATGTTTTAGTAGTTTTGGTTCTGGATTTATGTTGTGGTTTTTTTCTCAAAAGTGCTTGGTAACTGCTGATTTTTCTAATTGTTTATATTTTATGTTCCTAAAGTGTTCCTTTGCTCTTGTTTCTTAATTTTTTTTTTTTTGTTTTTCCAATATAAATTTGACTAGTCACAACATTCAATTTGATATATACCAGATCTTTTGTTAGATGGAAAGGCATCTTTGATGTTTGAACAAATTAGGTTTCTTAAGGAGAAATGGTTGACTGGTGCTAGTTGAATGTTTTGTTTTTTGAAGACTTTGAATTTATCAAAGGACCATGGATGGTAAGTGAATTTTTTGAAAATCATATTAGTCTCTGTAGCTGAGAGGGTTGTGGTTTCCTTTATTAGCTTCTTCTTTTTTGCTAAGTTCACTTTTTTGTCTAATAATGATTTGGGAAAGTCATTTTTTGTGCTATTTCAATAATTTTTTGTATTCATTTCTGTATTCTTCTGCTATGAGAGGGATGTTGACCAGTCTGTGTGCTAAACTATTGCAGATTGTCTGTTTGTGGGATCTTGGGTTGTAGCCATTAGCTTTTATGTAGTTGTCTGTCTGTGTTGGTTTTCTGTAAATGCCAAAGTTTATTCTGTAGTTATTTCTGATTATTTTTAGATACAAAAATGGTAAATACTCATATTTTTCTATTTCTACAGTAAACTTGATGCTTTTTTCTTGGATATTTAAAAGTTTTAGTGCATCACTGATGTGTTTTTTTTGGTCCTATGTACCATTTATTTAAATACTTGTCTTTTTCTATTTCTACAGTGAACTTGATGATTTTTTTCTTGGACATTTAAAAGTTTTAGTGCATCACTGATGTGTTTTTTTGGTACTATTTACCATTTTTTGATCTAAAAATAATGAGAAATAAAAGGAGAATAAACTTTGGCATTTACAGAAAACCAACACAGACAGACAACTACATAAAAGCTAATGGCTACAACCCAAGATCCCACAAACAGGCAATCTACAATAGTTTAACACACAGAGTGGTCAACATCCATTCACAGCAGAATACAATAAAAGAATAGAACAAATTATTGAAATAGCACAAAAAATGACTTTCCCAAATCATTAGTACACAAAAAAGTGAACTTAGCAAAAAAGAAGAAGCTAATAAAGGAAACCACAAACCTCTCAGCTACAGAAACTAATATGATTTTCAAAACATTCACTTACCATCCATGGGCCTTTGATAAATTCAAAAAAAGGCTTCAAAAAACAAAACATTCAACTAGCACCAGTCAACCATTACTCCTTAAAAAACTAATTTGCTCAAACATCAAAGATGCCATTGCATCTAACAAAAAGTCTGGTATATATCAAATTAAATGTTGTGACTGTAGTCAAATTCATATTGGAAAAACCAAAAGAAATTTAGAAACAAGAGCAAAGGAACACTTTAGGAACATAAAATATAAACAATTAGAAAGATCAGCAGTTGCCACGCATTTTTGTGGGGGAAAAAAAAACATAACATAAATCCAGAACCAAAACTAGTAAAATGACCATGACCACGACCACGACCATGACCACGACCACGACCACGACCATGACCACGACCACGACCACGACCACGGCCATGGCCACGACCACGACCACGGCCACGACCATGACCACGACCACGATCACGACCATGACCACGATCACGACCACGACCACGACCACGGCCATGACCACGACCACGATCACGACCACGACCCCGGCCACGACCATGACCACGACCACGATCACGACCATGACCACGATCACGACCACGACCACAATCACGACCATGACCACGACCACGATCACGACCACGACCACGGCCACGACCATGACCACGACCACGACCACGACCATGACCACGATCACGACCACGACCACGACCAAGGCCACGACCACGACCACGACCACGGCCACGACCATGACCACGGCCACGACCATGACCACGACCACGATCACGACCACGACCACGACCACGACCACGACCACGACCGCTACCACGACCACGACCACGGCCATGACCACGACCACGACCACGACCACGACCACGACCGCGACCCCGACCATGACCACAACCACGACCACGACCACGACCACGACCGCGACCCCGACCATGACCACAACCACGACCGCGACCACGGCCATGACCACGACCGCGACCCCGACCATGACCACAACCACGACCGCGACCACGGCCATGACCACGACCGCGACCCCGACCACGACCACAACCACGACCACGACCACGACCACGACCGCGACCCCGGCCATGACCACAACCACGACCACGACCACGACCACGACCACGACCGCGACCCCGACCATGACCACGACCACGACCACGACCACGGCCATGACCACGACCACGACCACGACCACGACCACGACCGCGACCCCGACCATGACCACAACCACGACCACGACCACGACCACGACCACGACCGCGACCCCGACCACGACCACAACCACGACCACGACCACGACCACGACCACGACCACGACCGCGACCCCGACCATGACCACAACCACGACCACAACCACGACCACGACCGCTACCACGACCACGACCACGACCACGACCACGACCACGGCCACGACCATGACCACGGCCACGACCATGACCACGACCACGATCACGACCACGACCACGACCACGACCACGACCGCTACCACGACCACGACCACGGCCATGACCACGACCACGACCACGACCCCGACCGCGACCCCGACCATGACCACGACCGCTACCACGACCACGACCACGACCACGACCACGACCGCGACCCCGACCATGACCACGACCGCTACCACGACCACGACCACGGCCATGACCACGACCGCTACCACGACCACGACCACGACCACGACCACGACCGCGACCCCGACCATGACCACAACCACGACCACGACCACGGACATGACCACGACCACGACAGCGACGATGACTATTATTATCATTATCATTATTATTATCATTATCATTATCATTATCATTATTGTCGTTGTCGTTGTCGTTGTCGTTGTCGTTATCGTTATCGTTATCGTTATCATTATCATTATCGTTATCTTTATCACTATCATTATCATTATCATTATTGTCGTTGTCGTTGACGTTGTCGTTGTCGTTGTCGTTGTCGTTATCATTATCATTATCATTATTGTCGTTGTCGTTATCGTTATCGTTATCGTTATCATTATCATTATCATTATCATTATTATTATCATTATCATTATTGTCGTTGTCGTTGTCGTTGTCGTTGTCGTTGTCGTTATCGTTATCGTTATCGTTATCGTTATCGTTATCGTTATCGTTATCGTTATCGTTATCGTTATCGTTATCGTTATCGTTATCGTTATCGTTATCGTTATTATTATTATTATTATTATTATTATTATTATTATTATTATTATTATTATTATTATTATTATTATTATTATTATTATTATTATTATTATTATTATTATTATTATTATTATTATTATTATTATTATTATTATTATTATTATTATTATTATTATTATTATTATTATTATTATTATTATTATTATTATTATTATTATTATTATTATTATTATTATTATTATTATTATTATTATTATTATTATTATTTTTATTATTATTATTATTATTATTATTATTATTATTATTATTATTATTATTATTATTATTATTATTATTATTATTATTATTATTATTATTATTATTATTATTATTATTATTATTATTATTATTATTATTATTATTATTATTATTATTATTATTATTGGTGTTGTTCGCTTTGCGCAAAAATTTATATAATGTTAGTTGTGTATATCGCAGGTTCATAATCTTGTGTAAATATATAGTATGATTGTAAAACATATTTAAGTTTAATGTGCAATTAAGGAATACACTTCATCTGCTCATACAAAGTTGTTACTTTTCGCATCAGTCAAAAAGTGCTGGCGATTTATTTTTCAATTCCTATCATCCAACTGTGATAAGTAATAAAATAGAGATACGACTGTTTTTTGTCAATGAATCTAAAACTGATTTAGTCCTTCGCAGCTGTATCTATACCAGCACCAATCAACTATTAACAAAACAATAACAAACGAAATATGACGTTGATTAATCATGGCCATCTTAAATAGCACTTCCTGATATTGGTAAACCGCTCTTATTGGCTTAGCCACGTAGTAACGGAAGTAGATAAGTTTAGCAGATATGTTACCATTGAGATGTTATTCCATAGTTGAAGAATGATTCAATATTTTTTGTCGGAATTCTAACGTAAGTATTTGCATAAAATAAGAGTACTTTGTATTTATTACTGCATGAGTTTTATGACAACATATTTTTAACCAACTAGGCTTAAAATACCCATGTGATGAGATAGGAAAACGGAGGAATTAGCTAACTAAATCCTTTGAGTAGAGGTTTTCGTTGAATCGGGTAATCTGTAACTTCCAAGTCACTTAATTTGGGTTTACAAAGGTCTAAATGTTTTTAAAAGCAACTAGGTTTAAAGTATCTAAGAGATGAAATAGGAAAACGCACGAATTAGCTTACTAAATCCTTTGAGTAGAAGTTTGCGTTCTATCGGGTAATCTGTAATCTCCAAGTCACTTAATTTGGGTTTAAAAGGACTATGGTGGTTTGTTAATGCGAGTAGAATATCATTCCTAGAAACCTAAACCCTTAGGAAATTCTGAATCAGCCAGCTTAAGTGGGGCCGTTGATGGTCATTAATTGAATCGTTTGTTTCAGAAGCCACATAAGTGCGCATTTTTTAACTTTCGGAAAACGAAAAAAGAAGAAAAAAGCTTAAGTATGGTTCTAGTCTCCTTCAATTATTTTTTACCAAATCAAAAACATGTTATTAAAATAATCTATTTATATTTTATTTTTTCTCCCTTTAAGCTTTCAAGTCATAACTTTTTTTAAAAAAATTGCACTTAGGTGGTTTCCGCAATAAATGAGTCTATCCAAAGTGATTTTTATAAAATTATTTTTGAAATTAAGTCAAACCATTATTTTTTTACCTGTTTTAGTATCAAAGTGTAAGTAGCAGACACAATTAAGTATAATAAAGAATGTTTTTATTAGGCCTAAATCAAAAAATACAGGTAGAATACAGGCTACGGCATGTCTATATACAAAGATCGGGCCTTATTCTCTTAAGTAAAACCATTATTTTTACCTGTTTTGGTATCAAAGGTAAATAACAAGACACACCTAAGTATAAAAAAGAGTGTTTTTATTATGCCTAAATTAAAAAATACAGTAGACTACGCGCTACAGTATATCTATATACAAATATGTGGCCTTATTCACTTATTCAGCTTCTGGCAACTCCTTGTCAGTTATTGGCCAATTGATGATAGTATCATAGAAGACTTCATATCCAAGTGTATTTGTATTTCATCAACTTTTTATATTGTCTATCTTTTTTGGTTGATTGGGACCTAAAACAAAAAATCTCACTGTACAGAACCCGATAAATTTTAAAATTTGTTATGACCTACAAAATTTTTTAGCTGAAAGCAAAATATGAACACTTCAACTAACCTTGGTAAAATAAAACATACCTTCCCCAAAGGATAGGTGTTATCTGCTAGTAGTTCCGGATTGCTGGCAGTTTTTAGCAATGTGAAGCTAGATGTTATTCTTCCAATGAATTCGCTGCGACCACTAATCCCAGTGTATACTTGTGGTAGAGAAACTGCTTGTACTTGGACACTTCGAATGAGTGCTTAGTTTCTTTGGGTACTTTTCTACCTGATGTTCCGTCAGAATTTGGCATTTTCTAATATTATTTGGGCCACCACTTTTTGAAAGTGAAAACATCGTCTGATGTAAGGTGATACCTACACAGTAAATCGGCCAGACTTACTAGCCTTTAGAATGAGCTCTGCATATTGATCGGAAGTATAAATCCTATCCATCTTTCTCAAGAGACGCTTTATGCTCCCAAAATCTCTGTCACATGGAGAAAATCAGCGGCCGAGTACAGGGTAGTTGTGAGTTATTGTCACTGCGAGTCACAAAACATATGTCATCAAGGTTGCCAACCGTCACGAGTGAAATTTACCGCAGAAAGAACCTAAGCGACGGCGCTTGGGTTCTTTCTGAAGCAAACGTATAATTTTCAAGGCTGAAAATAGCATTCCTGATATGAAACATAGGTTCTTTCTGTACTAAACGATGTATTTACCTTTAAATTGTACAGTACCACCAAAAACACATATTTTGATATTTTGTCTTTTAGGTGGTTTCTAAAATAAACGATTCAATTATTATTGCTCCTGTTTGTTTAATACTGATACATTTTACTGGGTTAGCTCCATGAAGGTATGTGTGAAACAAAATCGTAAGTACATTTACATAGAGCTAAACGTTAGTCGAGTTTGGTGAATTATGCGATGTTTAAAATATAAATAATTTTGTGATGAAAAATCATAGGGGATGGAAATATGCTAGGGGAGGGGGCGAATACGATAAAATACGGCATATATATATATATATATATATATATATATATATATATATATATATATATACTTATATCTAATTTTTTGTTGAAAAATAATGTGGCCATTAAAACAAGTCACGCCGTATTCACAATCACAGTAATATGAAAACATGTTGATAACTTACTGCTTTTCTATAAACTATCAGTTCACCAAATTATAACAAAGTTACAAGCATTGTTACATACGTTTTACTTGCCCCGTATTTTAATATCATTGCACAAGCCTTGTTCATTTTAGGTTTATATCTCACTTTATAGATTATTATTATTATTGTTATTATTATTATTATTATTATTATTATTATTATTATTATTATTATTATTATTATTATTATTATTATTATTATTATTATTATTATTATTATTATTATTATTATCATTATCATTATCATTATCATTATCATTATCATTATCATTATCATTATCATTATCATTATCATTATCATTATCATTATCATTATCATTATCATTATCATTATCATTATCATTATCATTATCATTATCATTATCATTATTATTATTATTATTATTATTATCATCATCATCATCATCATCATCATCCATCATCCATCATCATCATTATGATCATTATGATCATGATCATTATGATTATTATTGTTATTATTATCATTATCATTATCACTATCACTATCATTATCATTATTATTAGGAGGTTCATAATATTGTGTAAATATATAGTATGATTGTAAATCATATTTACCTTTAATGTGCAATTAAGGGATACAACTTCATCTGCTCATACAAAGTTGTTACTTTTCGCATAAGTCAAAGGGTGCTGGCGATTTATTTTTCAACTCCTATCATCCAACTGTGATAACTAATAAAACAGAGATACGATTGTTTTGTCTCAATGAATCTAAAACTGATTTGGTCCTCCGCAGCTGTATCTATACCAGCACCAATCAAGTATTAACAAAACAATAACTAACGAAATATGATGTTGATTAATCATGGCCATCTTAAATAGTACTTCGTTATATTGGTAAACCGCTGTTATTGGCTTAGCCACGTAGTAACGGAAGTAGATAAGTTTAGCAAATATGTTACTATCGAAATGTTATTCAATTGTTGAAGCATGAATATGTCTGTAATGATAGTACAATATTTTTCGTGAAAATTCTAACGTAAGTATTTGCAAAAAATCAGATTGCTTTGTATTTATTACTGAATGAGTTTTGCGACAAAATGTTTTTGAAGCAACTGGGCTTAAAATATCCGTGTGATAAAATAGGAAAACGCAGGAATTAGCTTAGTAAATCCTTTGAGTAGAAGTTTGCGTTGAATTGGGTAATCTGTAACTTCCAAGTCACTTAATTTGAGTTTACAAAAGTCTAAATGTTTTTAAAAGCAACTAGGCTTAAAACATCCATGTGGTGAAATAAGAGAAAGCAGGAATTAGCTTACTAAATCTTTGAGTAGAAGTTTACGTTGTATCGGGTAATCTGTAAATTCAAAGTCACTTAATTTGGGTTTACAATGGTCTAAATAGTTTTAAAAGTAACTAGGCTTAAAATATCCGTGTGATGAAATAGGAAAACGGAGGAATTAACTTACTAAATCCGTTGAGTAGAAGTTTGCGTTGTATTGGGTAATCTGTAACTTCCAAGTCACTTAATTTGAGTTTACAAAGGACTACGGTGGTTTGTTAATGCGAGTAGAATATTATTCCGAGAAACCTAAACCCTTTGCAAATTCTTAATCAGCCATCTGAAGTGGGGCCGTCGATGGAGTACATTATTATTGCTCATGTTTGTTTAATACTGATACATTTACTGGGTCAGCTCCATGAAGGCATGGCTGAAGCAAAATCGTAAATACATTTACGTAGAGCTAAACGTTAGTCGAGTTTGGTGAAGCAAATGGCACGGTAGGATTTGTTGGCTTGGAAAATAATCGTAGAAATTTATTTTTTTTAGACTTCATCCCCAATTTTGTATCAGTTTCGAACGAATGTGAAATGTTTCGGTAAGTTCTCAGTGTTCTAGGGTGAAACGGCATTCGGTTGCACTGCCCGCATAGATGGTGGTGTGTCTGCCTCATGTTCCAGAGGTCGCGAGTTCGAATCTCGGTCAGTATGAATTACCTGGATAAGGTTTTTTCCGTAGTTTTCCCTTATCCTTCAAGACGAATGTCAGGTAGCTCTAAGCTCCAAGGACCCCAGATTCATTTGAGCATCATTTCACCAATTTCATTCATGGTCCGATAATGACAACGTTGGAAGACATAAATTACCCAAAAAGAAGGTGGAGGTTTGCTGTAAAGATTCCCTCAGTATTCTAATTCATTTCTAAATTTACATAACTGCAAGTGTCGTGAGAAAAATAATATGAGAATGACATTTAATTTATAGATACAGTGCCAAACAGCGAACAAATTAGTTTTACAATAGTTTTACAAATCAAGATATAGGTAGAGGCCTTGAAGATTTGTAAGTTAATTTTTAGGTAGTTAATATTTTAAGGCATAAAGTTGATATTAATTCCTGAAATTTTATGCTCATTTTTTAAAAAATAAATGGTAAAATATTTGAGTGATAGCCATACACATGTAAGAAATTGTGCAGAGGTAAGTTTTAGATTTTCAGTTTTCGCTTATGGACGCTCTGTGGTTGTCAGTCTAGTATTGAGCATAAAAGAAGCCTGTTTATCACGCTTGACATTCTTTTACATGTCGTAAATGTACGACAGCGGCTTTACTTCCCATTCGAACTAAGCCATGAGAAAATATCATTGTCTTCTGCAAGATTTGATCCTGCTACCTCGGACACCAGACCTTACATCTCCCCCTTATTTTTTAAGCCAGCGTTAAGTCATCTAAGACGATGAATGGAATGGGTGAAATGATGCTCAAATTGGCCCATGGTCCACAGAATATAGAGTTACCTGGCATTCATCTTTTGGAAAAAGGGAAAAACTTGGAAGAATCCTTATCCAGATAACTCACCCTGACCAAGATTCCACTCGTGACCTCTTGAACGTGAGGTTGAAGGGGCGAAAACAAAATCTGGTGTGGTTGGTTGCCTGTCGTCTTTCTTCCAGAAGTGATTCCGAAGACTTTCAGTGACCTGTACTAGTACTCTATAGGGGGCTTTGTATATCTGACTTCAAATTAAGTTATACTGTTCACTTTTGTCACTAGAGATTTTATTTTGAATTTATAAAGCATTTCTTAAAAAGAGAAAAATAACTTAAATCTGCGCTAATAACACATAATTATGTTGGAGAGTGGGGAATGTGTGGTTCCAAAACCTATATTTCCAGCAAAATCTCCTTATTCAATGTTTCCTCTGTTTATTAGTTAAAAAAGTTAAAACTATCAAATTTATCATGCACGTGACTGTTGTATGCTTAAAATCATTTTTAAGAGAAGGTTGCTATTATTCAGTGAAAGAATACTTAAAACATGATCAACATATTAATGCTCCATAAAATGATGTTTGTGAATAAATACCTGTGCAACTTCGGAGGTGATACTTGTAATATTCAGAAAAGCTGTACAAAATATCCTACTAAAAGTAATGTCACAGAAAACAGATGAGTTTCTAAGATGTAAAATTAAATAATAAAGTAAATATTGATTTTTTTGGGTAAAAATTATGTCTCTTACAGCCTAGTTCTTAAAAATGTAATACATTAAACTATTATGTGACCTAAGTTGCATTATTCTGAATTACTACTTGTATTATTATTCTGTTAATTACTACTGCATTAGTTTAATCACTGTTGTGTTATTTAACTACCATTGTATTATTTAAATACTATTGTATTATTCATAATTGTATTACTCATAAGAAATGTATTATTCTTAAGGGTACAAATTTGACGAAGCCATGAATATTGTATATTCCTAAGGTAAATAAAACTATCTATCTGTGCTGAAGAATTTAATTCTTTTTTTTGACAGGGTCATCTTGTTAGGGATCTGAACACATTCAAAGCCTTTAATGCTTTAGAAAGCTTATTAACATACTTAGCAAACTAATAAATTGTTTATGTGTGGTTTTCATTCTGCATGTACAACATATCTTCTTCTCATGTTTACTATAGTGAATGAAAATGTGTGAAATTTTTTTTTCCAGGTTCTGTTTTGTGAAAAACAAAATGGCAGGCAGTGATCATTTTCCGAAATTGTTGCACACTCTGTTGAGCCCAGATAACACCATAAGGGCACAAGCAGAGGTAAAATACTTTAGTAATGTGTTTCCAGTATGTTTTCAATAGAATATGTAATAGTATAACATGGCACATGTTGGCATTTTACCACATGCTCAAGAAAACATGAGGATGTTTAATACATAAGATATATTGAACTTAATTTTTTCTTTAATACATATATGAAATTCTATGAATTTTTATTTATATTTGAGAATACTAGTATTTGGACTAGCTGCTAAATTTTATTTTGTGTGCAGCACTTGTTAAAATGCACATCTGGGTGTTTGCAGGAAGTCTACTCTAGCATCCCATGTGAAACAAAAGTTATGTTTCTACTTACCACAATATGCAATGCTTCACTAGAGGAAGAAGTTAGACATTTAGCAGGTGTTCTCTTATGGAGACTTTGTGCAGCAGACTTCACCAAATTCTACCCTAAGGTAAGACTTGAAGGTACCAAATGAAGCTACACTCAGAGCTGAATATGCAGTTATCTTCTGTTTCATTGAGAATCCACAACGATATGTAAGAATGTTGATCGTGCACATTCAAGGTTATGAATGTTTCTAAAAGGTTAGTAGTCCCTGTTATGACAAAGTAAGCATATCCAGAAAATATTTAAAGTCATGAATAGCTGCACTAATGATTGCTTAAGTTGCATAAGTTCTGAACAAGTCTCTTAGGGGTAAATGGCTATCAGGGTGTTTCTGGCTCACTTCCCAATATAAATGTTTTCCTAGTCAGTTATGTCTTATATTTCATCAGATAATCATGAACTGTCATTGTCCCTGGCCTACAGCGTAACTCCCTTCCCTATCGAGTGTGTAATAACAGCATATGCCCCACCAGGTCTCTCTACTTGCTATCTACATATTTGGAATGAGAGAGGATAATCAGCACATGAAAGACACTCTTGTATTACACAAATATAACTATTTGTAACAAAAAGCGTCACTTAAGAAAATGATGTCAATTTTTCTTATTAGTTGAGATTGATTTCACAAACCCCTGCTCACATCAGTGAGCACACTTCGTCGTCATGTGTGTTGACTGATAATGTGAGCAAGGGTTTGTGAAATCGATCTCAACTAATAAGAAATATTGACACCATTTTCTTAAGATAAGTGAAGTTCTTTTGTTACAAATAGTTATATTTGTGTATTACTTATTGCTTCACTGTAGCTAGCTTCATTTTCTACGAAATTCTTGTATGTTTATATTTTATAGGGAAGGAATTCACAGCAATATGTGTCAATTATATGGGAGTGTCCATAGATTTATCATTAATTTTAAGGCACTGGGACAGAAAAAGGAGAATTCGCATTAGAATCACCAGAGAGGGTAGATGTTAATAATGTGATGAGCAGAAGAGAATTGTTTCGTGGATAGTGGCAATTCATAATTCTTGGATAAACAGCTGTTTCAGATTTGTTTTGGGGAAAACAGTTACATATGAGAAATACACTATTGGTTACTTGGCAGGTGTATCATATTCCTCAATTTGAGTGACATATATTCATGATTCTAATGATGAGTACAGTTAATGAATACTCTAGGTCAGTGGCATGGCGTTAATGTCGGCAATTGCTAATAAGTTGAAGAAAGTGTATCCAAATTTTACATTATTTTTTGTTCAAAGAATAATATAAAGTCCAAGGGATTTCATTTTCAGATTTCAATTAGTTAATTTGTGACTGATCCGTAGGGATTGATTGGTGATAGATCCCTCAAGACTGGTTCTCTGGAATCTTCCAGTTTTAAACAGCTCATTATTCTGCCAGTGGCATTCACCAGCAAACTTGGAACCTACTGAAACGTGTGGAATGTCTATGACCCAGTGAGGCTTTAGTTACTTTTTATAGCAGGGTTGTTGCCGTTTCAGTGAAACAGCAAACCTTGCGTTTTAGCATCAATTCTTCGCATGTAACAGTAATGTGGCAAATAATTTAATGTTTAAAGTAGAATAAGAAGAATGGCATCACAAATTTCAGATAAAACCTAAATCACATGATCACTAGGGAGCGGATTTATAGGAACTAAAAGTGTGTAAAATAGGCAGGCAAAAGGCACTAAATATGGGCAAAATAGGCATTTACATAGGCACTAAAAGTTTGCTAAGTAAATGCTTATAAATATACAATTTTAGTAAAATGGCTCTTAAAATGCACTATAACAAAATGACAATCATCGCAACATACGCTGCCACAAATTCTCCTAACACATACTATTTTTCAGTTTGCTAAGCGAAATAGTTCCACATCTAACTTGGAAGATTGCAATATTATTAAATAATGTTTTCATATTCAAAGGAGAAGTAATTGGGGTGCGTGTTGGGCACATAAAATGAATGAAGCAGATAGGTATGAGTCATTCTTCGATAAATGATGAGTATGGGTATACAGGCTTCTGGAATGAAGTTAAGATTAGAAGATATTGACAGAGGAGATATTTTTTTCGAGCACAAGTGACAAAAGCTCACTGAGGTTATATAGAGAAATAAAAACAACCTGGGGGAGGGAAGGATATATAGACATAAGTAATAAGTTAGGATAAGGAGGTTTTGCTTGGGTGAGAACAGGAGTGAGAAACTTGAAAGGTATAAGTAAGGAGCTAGATTAATGTCCATTGTGTGGAGAAGAGATTGCAGATTTTCATTGTGTATTATATTGTAGTCAAACAAATATATGGAGAGAGCACACCTGGCTACATAAATGGGACAATTTGGGGGGGTGAAGTAGTAATTAGAAAAATTTTGTCAGTAAAAGGGGAAAAGAACAGGAGAAATATAGGGAATTATTTTGGGAAAGCTAAAGAGAGATGGCTAAGAACAATTAAGAGAAAAATGTAGTGTAGGATCGGTGAAATGGCAAAAGTGTAATAAGGAATAGAGGGCCTCCAATACACAAAAACCTAGGGTTAGGTGTATGTGGACCGAATTACTATTCAATGGCGGGCACATGGTAGGATTTGCAGGATCCAGGAATATATAGCATTTTCTAGTATGACTTTTATAATTTTATTCTTGATTTTGTATTTCCATTTGATGATGTGAAAGGAAAGGTGAGAAATAAATTACAAATTGAAAATTAAATTTGTTCTACATTTATTCCATATTTCATAAATTGGCTCCACAGTAAGTTAAAATAACAGATATTGTTGTATAACTAAAATAAATATAAATCCAGGTTACAAGTAACAACCATAATGTGCAGAAAGGTGTGAAGTAATTAACTATGTCAAAAACAAAAACGTGGATTTCTTGGGGTGAAACTTAAGGGTGAAAATTGAAATATCTAAAGCTTTTTTTAGATTTCTTTCAAATTTATACTATTCATTTTTGTGATTGAACAGGTATGGATTAATACCAAGTTTCAGATTTCTAGTTACAATGGTTTCTAAGGAATTAACAATTTATTTATGTCTAAATTACAGGCAATTTTCAAAATGTCCCACATTTTGAAATTTTAAAAATTAATGCATGGGGTATAAGTTTCTGCATCCATTTTGATCTACTAATGACCTGTGAAATATTTGTCTTCGCAATATCAAGAAAGGGAAAAGATAATCATACCTATTTAACAATTTTTATTTTCTTAAGCGCTTTCAGAAAGCGGTAAGGATTATAATCCTTTTCAATAAAAATAACGAAAATGCAAATGTAATTGGGTACACTTAATATGCAGTTGACATTAAAGGCATGTTTAGAATTTCATACCGATTAACAGAAAACTGCATTCTGTGGAACATTTTGAAGTTAGCAAAATGTAGAAAATATGCAATCTGAGAAATCTGAGCTTAAAATTACATAATAGCAGCTCGATACACATGTAGGATTACTTATATAGTAATGTGACGTTTTCTGTAGTGCCGCCAGAAGAAAAAAAACAATGTTATATTTTTGAAGTATGCCCATATTAATTTTAAGACAAAAAATTGAATTCAGGATTGTTGTAAGTTTTGGGCCAATTCGCACAGATGTGTCTTCTTAAAAGAAACAATTGTTGGAAAGATAAGAAATTCAGAAGTTTATCACAGCAATTTTAATATCACTTAAAATGATAACATGATGTGTCAGAAAGATACAAAGCAGAGAACAAAAATTAATCAAAAGCTAAAGCTAGTTTTTGTAATAAAAACCCTACATGCCCCATTGTCGACTAAGAACAAATAATAAAAGCACAGCATTTTAGTAAGCGATTCCCATTTATTCAAACAGAATTACAGCAATTACGGCATCGTGAAAAGAATTCTCGTATGTACTTTTATAAAGCCATTTCTGTAAACTTTTACACAAACCATAAGGTTTTATTGGTCTGCAGGTTCATTTTCAATGTTGGATAAAACACTGGAAGTCTCCAAGCAATTGATTTCATGATTCCTTGAGATACATGTAGAAAAATGTAACATGACAAAATCACAATTTTTTCATATATATAATCTTAGTCTGTGTAGCTTAGCTAATTAAGCACTGGCCTTTAAAGTTTAAGTTTTAACCTTAACAGAGTCTCAGAGTGGTGATTTTAAGATTTGGTAAAACAACAGCTTCGTGTCAGTAGATTTACACACATGTAAAAGAAATCTTTCGGGAGTAAATTCCTGCTTACCAGTGGCACTGATTGTGATCTGATGTGATTGTTAACAATTGACACCATCAATAATTTAATCAATAATCGTTCCCCCGAGTATTTCTATTAGCTCAAGAAATAAGCCCTTACACCAGCACAAAAGTATGCCACTGCATTGAAACTGCCAAAAGTTTAATACTTGTAACAAAATTGTGACATTGCACTTTGCTTTGAAAAACTGAAAACATCCAATATCTCTTCTTTTGGCTCTCCGCAACATACAAATTTGTGTTTGGCAGAATGCTTCTACAGGGGCTGACTTTTACAAGATTTTCGAAACTATTAATACAAACATGAATGTTAAAACTCACCTGTTTCACACAAGACTGACAAAAAATTACTTTCTCCTCTGTGCTGAATGATGGATCACCATTTATCCACTGTTTAAGAAGTACACTTCTGTTGCTTCTCTCTTTTGGCATATTTGCATAGGAAACTGATCTCTGTGTGCACTTGAAACACTGCTTACAGAATGAGCTTCCCATTCCCCGCATAAAAAGTGGTCAAATCCATTGAAATATCATTTAGCTTGTCTTTGCTACTTGTCCTTAAGAGAATTCTAAGATTTTTTCATGATGTCATTAGCGCATTGTGACGCATCTGTAAGGGAGATACCTACCTAGCTAAACCCCTTTTTTTATATCCAATGTGCAGAAGTAAGAACTTTCTCTTCCCCGAAAACTTCACATTGAAACCAACAAATGCGAAAGCTCTTGTCACAAATTACAAGCAGAAGAAATTAGCTGAAAAAGGCAGTTTTAGGCACTAATAAGAATTATAAGTACAGAAATATGAAACAGGCATTTATAGGCACTATAAAACTAAGAAATTAGGCTAATAATTGTAAGAAATGTGCTTATAACTTAAAAGCCTACATTTCCAGACAATGGAATAAAATAGACAAATAGGGCAAAATCTGCCCCCTAATGATCACACATTTAATTTTGATCATTCCTGCCACCATGCCTTAGCAGAACAATCTTTTTTCAGCGCTCTGCAGATTACACACTTATCTAAGAAACACTCAAACTCAAAATAGACTTTCATCTCTGTCCTTGTTATCAGTGGAAAAGGGGTCGCTTAGTAAATTTAGAAAGCAACAGCAAGCAACTTTGTCATTGTTGTTTTCTAGGAGAAGAATCGGCGCATTGAACTGAATTACCAATAGACACTCTAGATTGGTGAGGTCATAAGTACATTTTAAATAAGGTATTTTTCTATAATTTTTATTTATATATTTGTGTTTTATGTTATATAATGCCTTAAATAAAATTTACCTGGAAACTCAGAATTCACACTGCCACTCTCCAGATTAAGTCTGAAGCAACTGGCAAAACTTAGGAATCACCCACGCCACTCCCCTGCTCTTGGTAACATATTTCAATACATTTATTGTAATTATATTCACTTATGTTCTTCATAATCGAGCAACACAACAGCCATTACATACATCTCACCCGGAGTATTATAGGAACGTCACATCTACTATCTTGCTGCTCACATTGGACTTTGAAGATAGTAGAAGAGAAGCAGTGGAGTGAATATCTAAAAAGGATAAAATTAGATTACAAACAATATAGCAGCTTGATGGTGCTGATTTAGGGCCTTACCCCACAAAACACAGTTCAGGGTTGTCATTCCAATATCTATATAGTTGTAGGTTCTGTAAAGATAAACCCCAGTGATGCAGGATAGAGAAAATGTTGAAATTTAGTGCTGATAGTTGCTGCTACCAGCTGTTTTTACGCTGAACCTTTACAATTAGGTCTGAACACAGATCAAGAGGTCCCGAGTTCGAATCTCGGTCAGGGAGAGTTACCTGGATAAGGTTTTATCCAGGGGTTTCCCTTATCCTAAAAGACGAATGTCGGGTAACTCTAAGCTCTATGGTCCCCGGACTCATTTGAGCAACATTTCACCTATTCCATTCATCGTCCGATATGACTTAACTTTGGAGGACGTAAAATAAGAAAATACAAAAAATACAATATCAGATAGTCAACTCTTGGAGAATTTAATGTCAGGATGGAACGTTGACCATGGTAGCTCAATGGGTTAGAGCAACTGAATGGAAACCAGGAGATCTGTGGTTCAAATCCCTGCCGTGGCATACATTTTTTCATCTGGACTCTATGGTGGTGATTGAAGTTACATAGGGTGCTTTTCCCGATGTTTTGGGGCAACCTGTTGGAATTAACAACTCCGTTGGTAATGCAGTGAGCTTCTATTTTGACCGAGCTATGGTATATCTGCTTCCCCACCACTCTTCCCTGCCCGTATTCACAGACTGAATAGTTTGCGGCACATTTCAGATATTGCATATTAGCACAATATATGTTGAATATGCGGAAGAAATATATGGTAAACTATTCATGGGTGCACCAGATGTGACTTCAAAAGAAGATTCCTAACTTACTTATGCAAAAAAAATCTCAAGAAGCCATTTCTAAACTTAACCTTTTCGCTATTATACACTGTGTTCATTTTTATCTGTGATTTACGGCACAAAATTTGACGTCATTAACAGCATCGCTGATGGAGCAAGTTTATATACAATTCCTCTAGTGGCTTGAGATCGTTTTTGATATGCTGACAGCAGCTTTGAAGCCTCCCTCTACCGGCAGGTAAATATACTATTTGAGAGGTGGGTTGTGCCCATGTAATATAAATCTGCGTAATTTCATTTGTGCGTAGATACGATAACTGTAGTTTGTTTTAATGAATATGAAAACTTCAAATGACAAATAAGTACAAGCAATATCTTGTAATTTGGCATTTCTCTGTGAAGATATATAACTTTTTTTTAATGAATTTATTGATCGATCAGCGCATGTGCATTCTACACATCATTGATTATAGACATTATTTACATACATGATTCAATGACTAACAAGGAGATGAGGAAAGCCCCATTGGGCGCCCCATAAGTAGGTACTTAATTTTTGATAGATAGAGTCAACATGAAAAATTCAATGCCATGGCCAGGAATATGGTTAAATGATTAATTTCCATCAATTAACTAAAAGGTTACATATTGTTTTAACTATTACAAAAGATTTTATTGTGAGAGCTGATCCAGTGGTAGGCGACTCCTGATGCGGGTTGGAAAGCTGGATTTTCTGCCAAGAGAATAGTGAATGGCTCCTGAGACATGTTTTAGTTTGCTGTAGAACTTTCTACTTGTGAAGAAATTGACTGTTGAATGGTGCTGATTCCAGATCCTCTATGCTGTTGACTATTTCTGACAAACCACGGTGCATTGAGATTCATATTATTTAGTTTTGAAATGTCTGGATACATTTGATTTTGGAGGGACTGGTCCCTCCCCACCCTGAGCAGACTTAAATAGATAATTTATTCATCTTGTAAATCATAGATTGTACATGAGTACTATGATATAAGACAAGTCAAATTGTGAATATACAGTGCAATTAACTATACTTTTAAATTAACAAGTCACATCCAATAAGGACAAGTCAATGTTTGTACAAAATAATGATTTATAAATATATCTCAAGAATTTTATAATATATACAATTAATTCAGAAATGTAACAATATTATAAACTTTCCATAAATTCACCAACAGAACAAAAACAGTGGTCTAGCAAATATGCCAAAACTGACTTTTTAAATGCTGAAAAATTGCAAGTGGTTTTATTGACTATAGGCAGTTTATTAAGAAAAGCGATTCCTAGGTTTATTACACTCTTTTGATGAGCTCTTGTGTTACTTCTATTCACATGAATATCCATTCTCTGTCTAGTATTATAGTTATGAACTATGTCATTATAGGTACAGTGACCGTTTCTTGTCATTAAATTTGTCTTTGTAAATTTTTAAAATTTCAAAACTGAAAATACATGGGAGAGGTAAGACTATAGTAGGAGTGGTCTAAATAGAGTTGTGTAGAGTAGTGTGCAGTTTTTTAGTTCAAGTGAAGATCTTTTGATGAGAAGAGGGTAGACCTTAGCCAATCTTTTTCGAACTAGTTTGACTTTGTTACTTATATGTGGTTTCCATGTGAGTCATCAATCCATGAGTATGCCGAGGTATTTCACTGTTTCAGTCTCAGTATTCCAGGATATAGGTTTTACCGGGAGCATTGCTGGTGGAGGATAGTCCAGTCTGCATAGTGTAAAGATCACTGCTTCACATTTTTGCTGATTGAGCGAAATGTGCCATATATAAGATATATAACTTAATATAATTTAATAAAGGAATGTTAAATTAACAACAGTTCTAGTTTCAAAACAATTTAGTAAAAAAACAGATTTTTTTTGCCCTTTCAACAGTGCACGTCATATCGAATGATGAATGAATGAATGAATGAAATGAGTGAATGAATGAATGAAACAGGTGATATGATACTCAAATGAGTCCAGGGTCCCTAGAGCTCAGAGTTTCCGGACATTGTCTTGGTAGGGTAAGGGAAAACCCTGAAAAAACCTTATCCAGGTAACTCATCTTTAGCGACCTCTTGAATGTAAGGCACACATGCTATGACACATCACAAAGGCGGGCAAGAAACAAATGTAAAGTAACCAAATATAGGCTGCTTCTATACATTTTATCAAATCAATGAAACCAATAATTGTTACACTTAACTTCTGTGAACAGCTTTATGGTAATTAAATAGCAAGAAATAGCTGAACACAAATAAGTAAATAAATAAGTAAAGCTGAGCCAATGTGGCAAATTAAATATCAGCACTTCTTTAAGTAACTGGTTCAATGTGACTCCCATTTAGAGCAAGACACTTCCTTATACTTTTCACCATTTACTCATATGCAGCTTGCAGCATCACAGGTGTAACTGTGGTCATCTCATACATGTTTGGCTACTGCAGTTGCTCTAAAGTCTCGGGTCGCCTCGAATAAACCTGATCTTTGAGATAGCCCCAGAGGAAAAAAATGCAATGGGGTAAGATCTAGAGATCTTGGAGGCCACACAGGATTGCTAATGAATCCGTTGAGGAGAAAACGCAATACTTTAGGTTATTCATGCTGAGCACATTCCGGAAAATATGATCTGAAAACCTCCTAGGAAAATGTCTTTCAAGGGAAGCAATTGTACCACTGGTGGTATGTGCAGCAGCACCATCCTGCTGGAACCAGCCATCAGATTTTGCATTTTCATCCAGTTGGTCAATAACCTCAGATAAAATTTTCTCTCTATATTGCAATTATTTAAGCTTCCTTCAAAGAAAATTGAGCCAAATATTCGCTGTCAGATCAGACATCATTTTTTTTTAATAGTGTAGGATATCCATAAACTGATTTGAAGGCTCAGGACACCTATGCCTGCATTTTGTGTGTTGACACAGCCTGTCAGCTCTAACCAGCATTCGTCTCAGGTGAAGAATAGATCGAGTTGCTCATCATCCTCAAAATACTCCAGAAAGTAGTTGCAGAAATTTATATGGGCTGGTAGGTCTTGCTTTTGCAACTTTTGCAACCATGTGATTTTATAAGGGTAGAGTTTCATTACCTTCCTGACTGCCGTATGGCAAGAATCGATGGAAAGTCCCGTCTGCCTAACTACTGCCTCAAAGATGTCTGAGGCCTTTCTGTCATAACATAATTTATTGCTTCTTGTTGGGACCAATCACTTTATAGCATCCAGTGTCTCTCTTTTTGGGAGTAACTGATCCTGTATCTTCGAAATGTTTGATGCACTTATTGGCTTTGAAAGATATAAGGATACCAACACTAATAAAGAAATTTTAATTAAGCCTGAGAATGAAAAGTAATTTATATCATATACTGACAAAACATAAGACGTTTATGTTGCAAACAAATGTATATCAATTTGACGGTACCTGGACCCTTTTGAGAACTTCTGACTTTCCTGAATGCCAAATAGCATTGTATGAACTCCTCTATGCAGCGGTTTAAATTTTATTCATATGCTTCACCAGTTATGTTATTCGCAAATACTGTAGGTGGGGTGAAAGGGGAGGCTGGTCCCAGGCTTCATAGTTAAACCACTATACTTTTTAGGTAAATTAATGGAAATAATCATTTCTTCCACACTAGCCATGTGTAGGCTAAAGTTTGAATGAGTAGAGCCAGACTGAAAAATTAAATGCCATTGATTGTTTCCATCAATTTGCCTAAAAAGTATAGTGGTTTAACTATGAAGACTGGGACTTAAATACTTAGAGCACAAAAGTTGTCACAAAAGGTGCATGTCTCATTGTATATAGAGAACCTCTAGTGGTTCAGCGGGAGACATACAAGTCAATTGGAGAATTTAATTCATGTTGGCATGTTGGTCATAGTAGCTCAGTGGTTTAGAGCCACCGGACGGAGACAGGGAAATCCGTGGTTCAACTCCTGGCTGTGGCATTGAATTTTTCAGTCTGGCTCTACTCATTCAAACCTTAGCCTACACATGGCTAGTGTGGAAGAAATGATTATTTCCATCAATTTAACTGAAATTTGTGATTGATTCGTGTAACACTAGCATAGTAGTAAAATCTTACAAATCAGTACATGAGGAAATGTCAGCAACTGGTGACAAATTTAATAAATGACACTATTTTATATGCTTGTAATCTCTTTGGTTGGATTATCATTGACAAGTGCAGAATAAATAATTATGATTACAATAAAGCATACAGTGCAATGACTAAGACAATTATTACGTACATAAAGGGTTATGTAGGAAATGAAGCTAGTATCAGTGAAGCAACAAATACTACACAAATATAATTATTTGTAACAAAAGCTTCATTTATCTTTAAAGAAATTTATGAAAATTTCAAGAAATTGTGAGATCGCAATTTTGTAAACACATGTTTACATCTTAAATATAAAAGTGAATGTGTTTGAAAATTAAACAAGTGGTTGCAAAATTGCAATCTCACATTTTCTTGAAATTTACATACATTTCTTTAAAGTGAAGTGAAGTTTTGTTACAAATAATTATATTTGTGTGACATAAAAACAGTATCATTCATTTAAAATTGTCTTGAGCTTAACTTGTCTTTGCAACATAAATATTACAGCCTTGAATTTGTAAATGCTTTAATGGCATGCATAAACACAGTAATAAATGCTGACAAAGACAGTATGTAGTTTTAAAAATAAAATTCAATGCACAAGGTATCTTCAATTTCAACATCTAAATCCTCTTCACTGGAGGCTAATTACACCATCAATGTACTGCAGAAATTACATGATACTCATGGTGTTTTATTTTGTCTTAATGTTGTTGTATGTGAACACAGCAAAACCAAATGACAGTTACAGAATAGCGATAATTTAGGAAAGTTATTTTCGCAGTAATTTAAACTGGAAACTACTTACCTTATATGGACTGGTAGATATGACTTAGTCATTTTAAAATGAATAATACTAACACAAATGCAACTCATATACTCAATCCACTGTCTAAAATAACTTCACTATACCTGAAAATTTAAAACTTGTTGGTCATAGTAGTAAAAGTTTTTTGTTAATTTTCCATTGATATTGAAATGAAACTCCAAATTATAAGAAATATTTGATATGCTGCAATAAATTTCTATACAGGTGATAAAGAAAGCTTCATGCTACATTAATAACATTCCCGGAGGTCATCACTGGACACCACCGAAACAAAAAGCACCCAATTTCCCCCTAATTCTGTACTTCCAATTTCTGTCATTGTATTCCTGGTAACTTGAGATGATGACTGCTAAATAAGCAGAAAAACCTTGTTATTTCAAAAATAATTAAGTAAGAAGGTTAATCAAACTAATGCAAGGTAACGTCTTTTACATGTAAAACATCCTTGACACATTATAAATTGCTACATTAATCTGAAGAATTTAACTATAAATGAATATATAATGAAGGTACACTCAGGTTATGTCATGATATTCATTTTTGTATTTACTGGCATGCTAACATCTTACTCTCCAATAGATGTTTGTGAAAATCCATTCGCTTCCTTCTTGCTGCTCTTATACCCTTGCAGGTCTTTCAAATCCTAGGAGTTTTACAAATCGATGAACATTTTATTCAGGCTTAATTTCACTTTGTTTCGCTACTGTTAAAACTTAAATTACAATTCCAACTTGAAAATTTCGCTAAAATTAGTCTACAGTTAGCCAACTGTATTGTCTTATTCATATCGTACATTGAGCTCAAATAAGGAACAAAATAGGCCAATAATATTATGGAAAGTTCTCCATATGCAGTAAAATGATACAATAATGGTGAACTAAGTAAATGTTTTGCACAATTATGTAATATGCAACATTGGGCCAAAGTAATTGTATTGGCAAAACTGAATGTCCTTCATATCTGTTTGTGTCATCTAGAGTGTGCAATTGTAAAAAGAAGTACATGATTCGGAGCAGGACTTTTGAGAACCTTGATACGGCACTGGAGTTGCTATTCCACTTGACACTGCCTGGGTCTGACATTTTACTATACGTTCTTAACATTTTTAGTGTGTTTAATTTGTCAGCGACATTGCTATAGTAACCTTTTGACAAGTCTTTAGCAATTTACTATCTTCTTTCTCATTTGGTGCTAGTTTCTACTACATAACTGATGCTGTGCATAACTATAATACAAGACAAACCACAAATCTATGTCTATGAAAATAACACCTCCCTATGCCAAAAAAGTATATTGCAGTCTGGTATAAAGATATAAAACTCTCTTCCAACATTTTTAAAGGGGATAAAACAGGAAAATGCATTCAAATGTTCATTAAGGCACATCTAATTAACCACTGCTTTTACTCACTTCATGACTTTCTAGCTAACAAATGTAAATAATCTGTCCTTATATATGAACATAATGTATTCTTGTAAGTTTATATAAATTTTATTTCTGTAATTTATTTTATTTCCTTAAATCCATATAAAATTTAGTTCCAGTTAAATCAATAGGTAGTATTCCTTCAGCTTATTAATCTGTAAATATTTTTATGTATATTATGTCATGTCCAATGTTGATTGTACTTCTTTATACTTAACAATTAACTGGATTAATAAATTACTTACTTGCTAAAATGGGCAGAAATATGTTTAAATGACTTCATTTGGATGATACGTTATGCTTAAATCATTCGTTAGTTGGAATTATTACTGAGCCACCCTCCACTCACTTATTTAAATATTTATTATATATATATTTGATAGTATGCAGATATACAAAATGTCAATGTCAATGTTCATGTTAAGGACTCTACTATATCTTTAGAGGTGTGAAGGCACAGAACAGAAAACAGCAGGTGATGTTAATAAAAATTTCTCAAAGTTAGAATAACGATAGGTGTTACGTTGGTGTATTGGGGAAACTTCATTTTGTGCCAAGAAGACTTGATTAAAGTTTTACTTCCTGTTTCTCAAGAATGGAAATATTGTGCACATTAGACTCATTATGTAGAAATTATTTAAGGTGGCTTGCTCCTAGAGCTTTTTCTATGACAAGCAGGAAGGGATTCCAGAAAATGTGTGTCTTGATTCCCTCATATTCACCTACCATTTGAGAACAACAGATGTTTAATTTATGTTACTACAATATTTACCAGAAATTAAGCCAATTTCACATATATCACACCCTGAAAATTGGAGAGAAGAAAAATAAATAGAAAAGTAAATAAGCCAGGTGAAATAAACATTTTACTGCACATACATATACATAAAGGTAAGCTAAGGTAGATTACACTGGCAGAAATAAATCTGGCCAGTCGACACTTTCTTTGGCCTTTCTGTTGGGTTTAACATAAAGCATAACTGAAAATTTGAAGGTTGCATTATGACAATGCAAATACTTTGTTTGCTGTAAATGGTCTCTCATCACAGAGAAAAACGAAAACAAGCTTTTTTACCATGTGGCACTTCTCTCTAAAACTGAACTGAATCAGAACAGAAACTAACAAAATATTACACGCAATCTTGACACCAAAATGCAGGTGAAAGTTTATCTTGTGACATACCAAAATGCAGCAAGTTTTGGTTATGTGCACCATCTGTATTATTGCAAATTCTATGCAAAGGTGCTTTTAGGCACACACAATTATTAATAGCCAATGAGTAAGAGCAAAACACAATGGACTTAAGCTCAGACAAAACAGAGATGAGAACAGTAACCCTCTGCTGTATTCATGGCCATGCTGTGGCCAAGTTGTTAGACCAGTCAATTCTCACCAAAGTGGTTTGGGTTCTATCCCAGGTGACCTCATGTGAGAATTGTGATGGATAACGCGGCGTAGGGGCAGGTTTCCTCTGGGAACTTTGGTTTCCCCCACCATCTCATATCACCAGTGCTCCATCTTCATTTCATGTATCATCAGTGTCCCCACCTGCAATGCCACATGCAGTAAAAGCTGGTGTTAAACTATACAGAAAGCAAAAATTTGCTGTAATTTTTGTAGTTGGACAATCTGCTGGTGAGATGGTTAGTGATATGTTCAGTTTCTCCAAATAGTAGCACAAATTGATTGAACTTGTACCTTAGAAAACAAATGGATGCCACACCACCTTTTGTTCTTAAAAAGCTCATAAAACTGTCATTTGATAGTCACTGTTACTCAGGAGAATGGCCAAATTATGTCTTCCTGCCAACATCTTCATTTGCTGATGGTCAAATGTAAAACAACTGGATAAGTAAATAAGTAAATATGTATTACAAGTGTACGTTCACTGAAAGATTTATATGAATTGAGATGGAATACTAAACTGGCAGCAGAGCAGAATGAATGTGTGATACAGTTGTTCCTGCAGAAGTGAGGAAAAAGGAACTAAATGACATGGCAGCCGCAAAGCAGACAAGAGAAGTTATATAAGAAATCATGGTTTGCTATGAGATTTAAGCAAGAATGGAGGAAGTGGAGATTAAAACTAAAGAGTTGGAGAAGATAAAAACGAATATGGAAAAAATGGAAGGTATGGAAGACTTCAAGAGAACACACAACTTAATAATTTCTGGGGTAGAAGAACAAAAAGGAATTGGAGCATTTCACAAGATATGAGAATTGTTAATGATGAGGCTAGGGATGAAATTGGAAGGCAAAATATATATTAGTGAAATTCAGCAAATTCATAAAGGAAGTATTAAAACAAACAAAAAGCTAAGAGGAACATCTGTCTATATTATTGTAGTCGCATTGTAAGTTGGTGATTGACGTTTTCCCTCCACGTGCTGTTCAGCTGCGAAAACAAGGAGAGGAGATAAACACGTCACTGACACGTCATTGCCGTCGCCTAGCAACCAGCAATCCACCAATCAAAAGTAAACTGTTGCCATAACAACCCGAACCGCCTATCCTATGTTGCCAACTCTATCGCACTACATCACGTGCTTTATGCATGACGCTATTCTATCGGCATGTTGAGGTTTTCAGTAAACAGACACTGCTCCTATTGTTGCTTCGCTTATGAATCACAATACCGTCGTCGTTCGTTGCCCTTTAGTATGAGATGGTATGCGTCGTTGGAAGGGAACAGGTGTGGATTTAGTTTCAAGGAATGGCTTATGACGTTTTCTGGGTCAATGACCAACCTTTACAGTTTAATGACCAACCCTTACTTAGGGTATTTTCCCTGTCATCACTGCCAAACTAAGAGTGTACTGCTTCAGGTACTGTATATTTCACAGAGTGTAAACAGCTTTACATTTTCGCAATATAATTCGTGTGTTTCAGTGATCAACTTCAGTGTTTTTGTGATCAACTTTAGTGTTTCTGTGATCAACTTTTGTGTTTCAGTAATATTTAGCTAATTATCGTTACTCATGGCTACCGCAAACACTTGTGCTACAGAAACAGACAGAAAGAAACTATCTGCGAAGACCACAAAAAATGTTTTTGGGCACGGAATCCCAATTAAAGGACAAGCAAGGAAAATTATATGTTCCGTAAGAAAATATTTTGAGGATGAAAGAGACAATGGGGGTCCAATAATTCCCGTTTCAAAAGTACTGGACAGAACCTCAGCTGCTGTTGGTGTAAGTAAGAATACTATAGTTAGAGTAGGGAAAGAGAAATACGCTAGTGAAGATAATCAGGCATGTACATCGCGGTTACAAACTCCAGGGAAGAAGAGGAAGCGACATAACCCGGTCACTAACCTGGATCCATTTCAACAAGATGCCATTCGCCGCCATATTTATGCGTATTATACCAGGAAGCAATATCCTACACTTTCAAAACTGCACTCATCTCTACAAATGGATGATCTTTTTACAGGTGGGAATACCTCACTTCGAAAAATAGTTAAAACTTTAGGATTTCGCTATAAAAAGCTAAATGGACGTAAGATCTTGCTGGAGAAACCGGACATATGTGCCTGGCGCTGTAGGTTCCTACGAGAAATTATTTCTTGTGATTTTGAGATTATTGTAAGGATTGATGAAACCTGTGTGAATGCTAATCATTGCATTAACAAGGGCTGGACTGATGATACCTTGGGAGCAACAATGCGGGTGCCATTAGGTAAAGGTGAAAGAATAATCCTCCTTCACGCGGGAAACTCTTTTGGATTTATTCCGAACTGTTGCCTCCTCTTCAAATCTAAGAAAACAGGAGATTATCATGAAGAAATGAACCATTCCAAATTTCTTAACTGGTTCAAAGAGCAGTTATTAGTCCATTTGGAGAGGCGTTCCATAATTGTCATGGATAACGCAAAATATCACTCGGTTATTTTAGACAAAGCTCCAACAATGGCATCCAGGAAGAGTGTTATTTTGGAATGGCTTGTTCGCAACAATGTGCGTGTTCAAGACCATTTAAAAAGTATGAATTGCTTGAACTGGTAAAAGCAAACAAACCGCAGTTCCCAAAATATATAGTTGATGAAATTGCTGCAGAAAAAGGCCACAAAATTATTAGACTTCCTCCCTACCATTGCCATTTTAATGCAATAGAATTGATTTGGGCCAAAATAAAGGGATATGTAGCGCGCAACAATACAGATTTCAGTATAACATCTGTTATAAAACTAACAGAAGAAGCAATAGCAAAAATAAGTGGTAAAAATTGGGAAGATGCAATTTGTCACACAAAAAAAGTTATAGTGTCAGCATGGGAAAACGAAGGCGTTTTGGAAGAAAGTGTGGAAGAACTCGTAATTTCCGTGGGAGTTTGCAGTAGCTCTGACGACAACGACGACGACGACGACGGCGGCGGTGACAACGACGACGATCATCAGAAAAGCAGTAGCAATGACAGCAGCGACTCTGAGAGAAGAGGCATATTCCCTTGGATTAGAATACATAATTCTGTGCAGGTATGGCACTTTTATTTCTCTAAATCTTAAATGTAGCTAACCATTTGTTTTTTGTTCATTCCGAAGATTTCGTATGCTGTATTTAGATAACTGCTCACTTAAACGTGTAGACAGTCTTACGGCAATCTTACGATTAATACTGCAGTATGCAAATTTCTAGGAATATGTGCGTGTGCATTACTGCAACTGACTGCAACCGAACTTCCACCTCCCCTCTACCCCTCACCTTCATTGCCTAGCACGTGGAGAGGGACGGTAAAGTGGCAACGCTGCTATCCCCTCTCTTTCCCCACTCCTTCAACTGTCAATCACCAACTTAAAATGCACCCATTATAGTAAGGATCTTTCTTATGAATGAAGAGAACAAAGGAGGAAGCTGATTGAAGAAAGAAGTAAGGCGAGAAAACAAGGTTTCAGTACATTTATATGAAATGGCAAACTGTGTGAATTGATGGGCAAGTAGCTGAGCATAGAAGTGGCATAAGGAACATCCCAGATGCAGAGCATATGAATGAAAAGAAAAGCAGAATGAAACAAGTACGGAGGTGCAAGGCATTAGGGAAAATTCAGTGTAAAATAAATGTGGGGATTCAAGGGGTTAGAAAAGGAGCAAGTATTAGGCAGGGGATATATAGATTTAGGAAGTATCAGCAAGGCAAAAATATGGCTTTATTATTACACAAATATTTATATTTGTGTAATATTTATTGCTTCACTGTAACTAGCTTCATTTTCTAAGTAATGGCTTTATTATTTGAAACAAAAGGTTAGAAAAAGTGGTGTAATTAGCACTTGAAGCTAATGAGTTGGTAACTCAAACACAAACATCACTTAAATTATCCTTACTTGGACATGTTTCAGAGAATGTTTTGTTCCTATCGTAGGCAATTATCTGACTCAAAATCTGATAACTGTTGATGATGGCGCAAACCGTTCTTCAAAACATGTCCAATTAAGGATAATTTAAGTGATGTTTGTGTTTGAATTACCGACTCATTACTTTCAAACAAAAAAGGCTTTTATGGGTAAAGTGTAGAAAGGAAGAAATAGAATAGTGTCGTGAGAGGTATAGGAAAAGATATGAACAAATGTGATATGGCTGTACAAATTGCGGAAAGCTGCTAGTGAAATTAAATAATAAGTAACAGGGAAAGGGGATGCAAATGGGTCAATGTGTAAGTGAGAAGTATTGAAAAGTGAGGTTAAGTTAATGCAGATAGTGAAACAATAATAATATGGAGCAGAAATAAGTGCTAATCATTTACAGAGATAGACATGTGTAGTGTTGAAGGGCATCCCTGTTAACAAAAGGACCAGGGTTCAGCTCCGGGCTAGCCCAAGATGTATTTGTTTTAATACTTAATATCTCATATCATGAATTGAAACTGATAGTTTTAAAAGTACAGGATAATGCAACCTTAAATCGATTTTTCACCTTTCATTTCATCTTAGATTTTATTTTTGCAGCTAGCTCCTGATGTCCAGGAGCAGTTTAAACAACAAGTCCTCATTACTGTGCAGGAAGAAACGAACCGCACAATAAGAAAGAAAGTAGGCGAGATAGCTGCAGAAATTGCTCGCAATATGATCAATGAGGAGGGGGTAAATCAATGGCCTCAGTTTGTGCAGTTCCTTGTACAGTGCAGTAATTCGTCATCGGATACGCTAAAGGAGAGCGCCCTCCACATGTTCACGTAAGTTCTGAACAAATAGAATACAGCATACACAAAATTGAGATACATTTATGTTAAAGCTATTTAGATATTGTAGTACAGTTTTGAGTCTGTGGAGCTAGCTTGTGCATGGCACCCTAACTTCTGGCTTTCAGTTAGCTGTATTCTTTTTCCTTTTCTATTTCTCTGACTTTTAATTTGTCTTCTTCTCCTTTCTCGTGTTTTTCTGCTCCTTTCTTCTTGCTTTGATATTTTCCTTAATTGCATTCCTTTGTACCTTGAAAACTGCGTAGTCTTGCTGTTTTTGGGTTACTTAGCTGTTAAAAATGTTATCTTTCAGCCCCTTCTTATTACTGCCATTCTCATTTGAGGGTATTATGTAAGTTTAATGTTAACAAGGCACTTACCATTATTTGTTACACTTAACAAGTTTGCCGTTATTTAGCATTATGTAACTCGTTTGTTGGCATGATCTGTATTTCCTGTAGTTGGTTAGCCAATCTGTGCAGCTAGTTGAAAATTGTTTTCCCGCTGTCACCTATTGCAGAATACAGACTACTTAATGCTTTTGTTAAGTTTTTTTTGCTGAGAGGGGGAGGAAATCTGTAGTGAAAACCTTGCATGAAAAATTCAAAATATACGGGATGTTTACTTTCTCTACATTTTATATTACTATAGGTATATTTTGCATTTCATCCAAAGATTTGCTACTGGGAGGAAGTACACATTTTGAGGTTCCCTGAATCTATAAATGGCATTTTGAGAACAGGGCCCTTTTGTTTGTGAATATAGAGATGAAAAGCAAAGTCAGTTAAATACCAAGTTTAAGTCCAGCATCTTTCAGGGATGCAAAACAGTTTTTAAGAAAATCTTCCACTAAAATTTGAATAGATCATCTTGTGGAAATTTTAATTATCTTATGAAAACTTTGATCATCTTATGAAAATATTGATTATCTCAGAAATGCTGAAATAATTTTCATTAAAATAGCACCTGTTTAAGGTATTTTCATGACAAAGGAAATGAATTATCTATCTGACAAACAAGTGGTTTTTAGGGTAGAGGTTTGTGGTGTAGCATAGTACAGTTTAGAGAGGTCAGAAGAGGTGTGAATATCGTGCAGCAGAGTCTGACCATCAAAACATCAGCACAGCTGAGGTAATGCAATGCTTTTTTTCCTTCCCCAAAATGTATATTCCTTGCCTTTAATTACTCCCCAGAATGTCTTTCTACCCTCAAAGTAATATCTTTAACATATTCATGAATTTATGTGCTGAAGGAGTTTCTCTTCTCCATTCGTAAAACTCAAGAGAAGTTCTGTGTATAACATATTTTACAACTCAAGTTCAAATATTTTTGGATGTATTAATTTATAGATGAGTCGTATTTATTACACATCTGCTTCACTTACGTACCTATTTTGAGGAAATGTTTCGCAAATCATCGTTTGCATCTTCGGCTCTTATGCGACTAAAGCTTGATCCAGTGGTATGGGTAATTCTGGAGTTGCTGCTTCCATCTGTTCATTTAGTGATCAACTTAAATGTGGCATTCTCTTCTGGTGGGATTTCAAAGTTCATTAGGTGGTTTTTATGTTCTTCTATGTATATCCTCTCCCATATGATGAGTTCACTGTTTTTGTACGTATTTTAGTGATTCAGTGCTACCTTCAATTTATAATGTTAGACACAGATACATACAAGAAAAAAATGTTAGAGTTACAACAGCAAAAAGAATTCCAAGAAATATATTCTAATCCACTCAACCGATGAATAAAAGATGTGCAAAAAACCATCATTAATAGCAAAATTTTAGCAACTGCAGAACAAAAAACTTTCAAACCGGACAACCCTACCCTTGCAAGATTATATGGCTTGCCTAAAATACACAAAGCCAACATACCCATGCGACCCATTGTAAATAATGTCAACACTCCTACTTACCTACTGGCAAAATGGCAGTCCAAACTATTTCAGTCCTTTGCACAATTCCATACTCTGAGCATAAAAAACTCCTTAAACCTGGTAGAAAAAATTCAAAATCTTAAACTAAACCCTCATGACACTTTAGTATCCTTTGATGTCTGCTCCCTCTTCCCTAGCATTCTATTGGACAAACTTTTGATTCAACTTAAGAAATGGCTAAATTATATTAACCTAGATGCCAATGAAATAGAAGAATATTTGGCAATGTCTGAAATATGTATACATCAAAATTATTTTGTTTTCAATGGAAAATATTATAAAAAAAATTTCAGGACTAGTTATGGAAGCCTGCTAACAACATTTTCGGCCAATTTATACATGAGCTTTTTCGAAACACATATAACTAAAGTGTTCCCTCATATTTTTAAAACATGGTACAGATGTGTAGACGACATCTTTGCAATAGTGCCCTACAAACAAATAAATGATTCTTTGAAACTACTCAACCTGCAAGAACCCATTATAAAATTCACAGTAGAAACTGAAGAGGACTGTAGTCTACCCTTTTGGACCTTAAAATCACAAAAAGCAATGAAAAACTAGAATTTGTTATCCAAAGAAAAGCAACACACACAGATAATAACATCAAAGCAAATAGTTTCAACCCAATTCCACACAAACGTGCCACCATCAACAGTCTCACACACAGATTAGTAAATTTATCCCTCAGTCAGCAAGAATATAAAAAAGAATACGATCAGATCTTAAAAACTGCAATTAAAATGGATATGGAAAAAACCTTGTAGATAAAAAACTAAAAATCATAACAGATCACAGCTCTCACACAAATAAAACAAGAAATTAGATTTGCTAAATTTTCTTACAAAAAATATTCAAAAAATACAGTATAACATTTGCACCAAAAACAATTACAACATTAAAAACCTACTTAACTGTAATAATACTGATAAGATAAAACCAGAGGAAAAGTCAAGCATTTACAAGATTAATTGTAAAGACTGTGAAATAATTTACATAGGGAGGACAAAAAGAAACAGGCACTAGAAAGAAAGAACACTTCAGGCAGTTAATATACAAAAATATTGATAAGTCTGCAATAGCTAATACTGATAAGATAAAACCAGGGGAAAAGTCAGGTATTTATGAGATTAACTGTAAAGACTGTGAAAAAATTTACATAGGGAGGACAAAAATAAACATAGGCACTAGAAAGAAAGAACACTTCAGGCACTTAAGATACAAAAATATTGATAAGTCCACAATAGCAGCTCATTTCTGGTCTGAAAATCATGAAATTGAAGATAGCACCGAATTACTAAAATACGTACAAAAATATAGTGAACTCGTCATATTGTAGAGAATATACATAGAAAACATAAAAACCAACTAATGAATTTTGAAATTCCCCCAGAAGAGAATCCCACATTTAAGTTTATCACTAAATCAGCAGATGTCAGCATCAACTCCAGAATTACCCACACCACTGGATCAAGCTTTAGTCGCATAAGAGCCGACGATACAAACAATGATTTGCGAAACTCTCCTCAAAATAGGTACATAAGTGAAGCAGATGTGTAATAAATACGACTCATCTATATATTAATAATTATTTCGCTTCACTGTGGTGTTCCAATACAATTAAATCTCGATATATTTTTGGATATGTTGAAAATTTTCTGCTGTGCACTTTTAATTGTGAAACTCCTTCACAATTTTCTGCACTGGTTTGTTACTTTCCCCACTGTGATTGCTGTTCTTTTGTAGTATTGTTTAATGGAATAATTAGACCTATATGTTTTCCTTCTTACAAAACTGCAATGCATTAAATATTAATTTTCTACTTTGTGAATATACGAGGGCAATTTAATAAGTACCCATGTTTCAAAATATATGGGAAGTTTGTGTGATGTACTGTAATTTGTCAAAACAATTTTGGTGCTGATTCATAGAATAGTTTGGATTTTACAAACATTTCCGTAGTTTGGTCAATGTGTTTGCTAAAATGGTAAAAGTGCAGTATTTTCAGTGATTACATTTTTCCTTTTGAATGGGAGAACTTTTGAGGAGATAAAAGTGAAATTGGATGCTGTTTATGGAGACCTTTCACCTTCTATAACAGCAGCTAGATATTGGTATAATTAATTTAAATGTGGTCGAACCTCTGTTTTTGATGATGAGTACCCAGTACAACCTGCAGATGTGGTTACCAAGGAAGCAATTGAAAAAGTCCACAAAATGATTCTAACAAAAAAGTAACAGAGGTCATCAGTGCATCGACAGGAATATTTTGCATGATAATTTAGAGATGAGAAAGCTGTCGGCTGGATAGATGCCCAATTTGCTTACAGTGGACTGCAAGTGCATGGGATTTTTCAACTGAAAAGCTATGTTTGGAACTATTTATTCAATATCTGAGGGACTTTTTGCGTCGAGCTGTCATTGTTGATGAGACGTGGATTCATCGTTATACGCCAGAAACAAGCAGGAATCAAAACAATGGGTTGCTTCCATAGAATCTGCTCCAAAGGAGGCAAGGACGATCTCATTGACCAGAAAAGTGATGGTGACAATTTTTTGGAATGTAAAGGGTGACATACTCATTGATTTCTTGGAAAAGGAAAATCAATTACTGGAGTATACTACAGTGAGTTATTGGCCAGATTTGAAGAGAAGTTAAAGTAGACGACCCCATATGGTTAAGAAGAAAGTTCTGTTTTACTGCGATAATGACCCAGCACATTCTTCTGGAGTCTCTGTAGCAAAAGTGCATGAATTTCATTTTGAATTGCAACAATCTCCTATATTCTCCTGTTCCAAAATATGAAGAAATGGCTCTCAGGAAAAAAATTTATATTATATGAGGAGGTCATCATTGAGACAGAGGCATATTTTGCAGAGCTTGACAATTCTTATTTTCTGGAGGTGTTAAGAAAAATGACAGGAGTGTTGGGAGCAGTATATATTCCTAAAAGGGGACTATGTTGAGAAATAAACAATTTGTATTTGAAAAAGCTGGTACCCTAACACAGGTATGACTTCATGCGGTGGTGTTTGTATTTTGAACAACCTGTCCTCTGTAAGAGACTCAGCTGCTGCATTCCAGTATTGCTGAAGAGTATAGGGCATGCACTGGAAAGGTGTAATGCTGCTTATCTGCTTGTTTTTATGCAAATTATCTACCAGTATTGCCCATCTGCATTAATTCTAAGACAGATTGGATATGTAAAACATTTTGGGTATGTCCTCAGACATCCATTCTGAATGACCTTTTTATATAACTGGTAAACTATAAAAGATAGTCAAAATGTACTACACAAAACATTTAGACCTTCTTAAAACACATAGTTTTGCCAACATTTTTTTTTTTTTTTTTTTTTTTTTTTTTTTTTTTTTTTTTTTTTTTTTGCGGATTTAACTATTTCAGAAATATTCCTTGTTTAAGGTTTGAATCTTAAAATATTTATACCTTTCTCAAATGGGAAACTGTTCTCTCTCTGTTCTGGTTCAAGGCCATTACATAGCCACCTGTTCTTGAAATATTTAACTACACTTAAGTTTACTGTACTATTTGCCATTATTCCTACAAGGAAACTGTAATAACAGCATTTCTGCAAATGTTTTTATCAGTTAATATAAAGAGCAGCGAATAAGCTTTTCCAAGAATAGTTTGTTGAAGAATGGGTAATTATGTTTTGATAATTAGATATTAAAAGCAAAATTAGTGTTACAAATTACTCATTTGCATCTTCTGCTGATTTATTTCATACAAATTTAAAATGCTGCATGCATTGCTTAAAACAGGAAATGATCCCAATGAATTAGATTTCTAATGGGGAAAATTCATCCACAGCGGAACAGCTGTGACAATGGACTTGCAAACTGACTTTGTATTAGATTAGGAGAGACAGGAATAAGAATTAACAGCACAATTACTTTCTTGGAAGTGTTGAAAACAGTGTTGTTATAATAAGCTAAATTTAAAGGGAGTCGATTAATGACACTAAACAACACTTTTAAATTTTCCAGGAACATGTTTCAGAGACTTTGCCTCCAGTCGATATCCGGTTGACAATGGAGGCAAAGTGTCTGAAACATGTTCCAGGACAATTTAAAAGTAAGTGTTGTTTAGTGTCATTAATTGACTCCCTTTAAATTTAATTAACAGCACAGTTATTTTTAATATTTTAATGCACGTTTTGCTAATTTATATCAATAAAAAATAATGATTTCACTTGTTTTATGGATTTTGGCTTTTAGGGTAGTTGATAATTTAAAGGCAGATGAAGGTGGATCATACTGAAAACTTCAGTGAATCTAAAGCTTGCCCCTCCCACCAGTATTCCTGAATATGCCATACATATTTTATGTGCTTGAACTGAAAACATAATCTCTGTTAATTGTACCCAATAAGTACTTGAAAATGATATACGTAAATCTTATAATGAATTTTATTTTTTGATCATGGCTGCACAAAAATCCTCTCTGTGCAATACCTACAATGCATGCTGTGTATCTTTCATCTGCATATAGTTATCATTTATTCAACATAAATAAAGCCTGTAAAATACCACACACCATTCTTTCATCATTGCACTTATCCTAAAATAACATAAATATTCAGTGTGCCATGAGTAAACAAACCAGGCAATCTGGAAAGGAATAGGTTACAGTGCAGTTAATTTTCTAAGTACTATTATGTGTTTCAAATGGGAAGAGTTCTCACCTGTAGTGAATCAGATGCGTTAGCGCATTCAGCACTGCCATCTCATTATCCCCTCTCCTTTTATATTTCCCTCTCTCTCACACACTTGCGAGTGTTCTTGGCTCTAGGCGTACGGGAATGCAAACTAAATAATCCAAAGTTTTATAATAATGCAGATGTTCAAATCACAGTTGCTGCATGGATATTCATATATGATGCAAATGGTTTAAATATATAGTTTAAAATTATATTCTATGAATTACTTTTCTAATCCAATGAAAATACCAGCAGTGCATCTTTATAGCTGTGAGTGTTCCTTACATTAAGAGATAATTCGTTATTGTCATTGTCTTCATCGTCTGAGTACAGCAAATTTATGACGATAGCTCAGAAATCTCGTTACATGCTATTCCTTTCCAAAAGTCGTCTTCTTGTAGTTTATCTGATGTCTCATACAGTCTTCCGAGTCTTGTTTTCCTTGTCCATTTCTTCACAAATAAGTCCAACATCAGTTAGTTTAAAAATATAATTTCTGTTTGCAACATAATTTGAGCCCACAGTAATTCTATTGGATTAATCTGGCAGCAATAAGGAAGAAGGTAGATCTTCATGGAAGAGTAACTGAATAATACATCTCTGAACTGTCTGCTCTAGAGTAAATAGAGATTATGAACCAACCATCCATAAACAAAGATATACTATGACCAGGCACGTTGTGCCAGACCAGCAGGAAGCTTTTTTTTTTTTTTTGCAATTTATGTCCTCCAATGTTAAGTCATATTGGACAATGTTGACATTGGTGAAATGATGCTCAAATGAGTCCGGGATCCATGGAGCTAAGAGCTACCCAACATTCATCCTTATTGGTAAGGGAAAAGCCTGGAAAAAACCTTATCCA
>JAUKNK010000215.1:712500-817500 GCA_030765055.1 Mantis religiosa
AAAACTTATACAATAGGCAATGCACAGTATAACTCATGATGACTGGATTTCACAAGTTAGGCATGCAGAAAAACTTTAAGAGAGAGATTTCAACAAAGAAACTGCTAGGAAATATGCTATACAGTTGTTTATTAACTTAAGGGAAAAGGCAGACAACTTGAAAGACATGATTTTTAAAGAAGACAAAGAGAACATCCTTCAACTGCTTGCTGCCCCAGTTATGTAATATGTGACCGAGCTAAGGTTTTTAGTATGAAGGAGATTTAATGTGTTGCTTAACTCTAAAAACAGTGGGTGGCCCATTTGGTTGGCATGTGAGACATACTTTTACCCATCTATCTCCCTCTCTGGTATAGTCCCGCTGCTCGAACGGTTACCATGGATTTATCTTTGTAAGACCACCCCCACGATGGCTCTATTCGTAATCCTAGGGATATGGCCGATGGACTTCATCATAAGATATAGAGGTGCAGAATACTGGAGAAGAAAGAATAACCGGCAAAAAGTACGAGAAATAGTAGGTGTAGAATGTGAGACAAGGATGCAAATTAAAAGGACAATATTACAGGAATGGCAAAACGAATGGGACAGTATAGAGGAAGGACGTCGAGTTTATGAACTACTTCCAACAATAGAAGAAAGACTAAGGATGAGCCACTTCAAACCGACTAAAGGAATAATCCATTTTATTAGTGGACATGGACCTTATGCCACCTACTTTAAGAGGATAGGAAGACGAGCGACAAGTCTATGTACAGCATGCAGCATAGAGGACACACCAGAACACCAAATTTTCGAGTGTCAAGAGCATCGAGAACTGGATAATTTGAGACAAGAGCTGCAAGGAAAGACAACATGGGAAATAATAAGAGATGCAGAGGAGTTCAATAAGTTAGACACAATAACAAACATCATTTCAACAAAAGCTTGGGAACAATATATAACTTCTAAGAAATCGACACCAATGGAATTGGCTACACCTGCAACACTTCAACAAATAAGACGATCAACTAGACTCCAAAGACGAGAGATGGAAGGAAATATGAACATAGGAAGAGATCCAATTGAGGAAGCAACACCAGTAGGAGAAGAGGAATAAAGAGATTTTGAAATTGAACATATCCATGAGTTGGGAGGAGAAGAGCTAATAAACCAACAAGGTGATATAGACTGAAATCGGACTGACTTGACAGCGATATATATATAATTGAAGAGAGAGACTAACTTGGAAACAAAAGATAAAAAAAATAAATAAATAATTAGGATAGTTAGGTTAGTTGACTGCAAAGTTCAGCAGTCACTTAGGTTATTGTTTCTGCAAACAATTAAAAGTTATTCTTATAATTAATAAATGCATAAATGAAAATAAGAAATAGTTAAAAGGTTCCGATATAGAATCTAGGCATCGGAACATAAGAAAGCAGAGTTTATTTTTTTTTTATTTTTTTTTTATCTTTGTTAACAGAAACCTCTCAGATAATGCACTGAATATTCTTGTAAGAGTGAAAGGTGATCTGCTGCGCCTCCCGGCCATATGCTCAGCACCAAGAAACGCATCACTTCAGCCAATAGAATTCACAGGAATCACAAATGATAGAGAGATATTTACTCCATGTGGTTTAATCAGTGTGTTATCTAAAAGATATCTATTACCAAAGATAAAGCCATGGTAACCGTTTGAACAGCACAATTATACATGCCTTCTACACTTGGCAGCAGTGCTCTGCGTGGATGTTGGCCAGCATTCACATGTCTATAAGTTTTGCAGTTACTCTGTTGATGCTTTTTAAAGATATTCTCACTCCAGAGTTTTCTAGAGAACCTTCAATTTATGTGTATTAATTTAAGCATTTTTAACTGGAAGGTAGTATAATAAAAGTTAATTTTAAAAAGGTTTAGAAAATTCTGTTAGGTGCTGTTATTTGCGGAGTGCTCCTACAAGTATTTTATTTCTTACCAACCTGAGTAGTATCTGTTTTTCACTTTCTTGTCCAGTGACAAAAGTACAAATTTTAAATCACTAAAGCATTTCCTTTCATTTTTAAAACCAGATCTAGGTATATTAATATTTTTGCTACTGTTCCTAAACTAAAAATAAATAGAATTTTTCCATTTATAAAAAATCAACTTATTATGAAAAATTTTTTCACATAAATTTGCTATTTTTATATCTAAATGTGTAAGCTAATAAATATACCCATAATAAAGAAGAATTTAATACAGAATTAGTACATAAATTTTTACAGAGCATGGAATAATTTCAGTTCTCCAAAAGAAATACAATATTAAATATTTTCTAGGTTTTTCCGAAGAAAATAGTCTTACAAGTTAAAAATTGAACTTATCAAATTACGTGAGGAAGTGTAAAACATTACTGATATTTAATTAATGGTGTAATTAACTGTTCAAAAACTTCCTATTATTATTATTATTAATATTATTATTATTATTATTATTATTATTATTATTATTATTATTATTATTATTATTATTATTATTATTATTATTATTATTATTATTATTATTATTATTATTATTATTATTATTATTATTATTATTATTATTATTATTATTATTATTATTATTATTATTATTATTATTATTATTATTATTATTATTATTATTATTATTATTATTATTATTATTATTATTATTATTATTATTATTATTATTATTATTATTATTATTATTATTATTATTATTATTATTATTATTATTATTATTATTATTATTATTATTATTATTATTATTATTATTATTATTATTATTATTATTATTATTATTATTATTATTATTATTATTATTATTATTATTATTATTATTATTATTATTATTATTATTATTATTATTATTATTATTATTATTATTATTATTATTATTATTAATATTATTATTATTATTATTATTATTATTATTATTATTATTATTATTATTATTTTTATTATTATTATTATTATTATTATTATTATTATTATTATTATTATTATTATTATTATTATTATTATTATTATTATTATTATTATTATTATTATTATTATTATTATTATTATTATTATTATTATTATTATTATTATTATTATTATTATTATTATTATTATTATTATTATTATTATTATTATTATTATTATTATTATTATTATTATTATTATTATTATTATTATTATTATTATTATTATTATTATTATTATTATTATTATTATTATTATTATTATTATTATTATTATTATTATTATTATTATTATTATTATTATTATTATTATTATTATTATTATTATTATTATTATTATTATTATTATTATTATTATTATTATTATTATTATTATTATTATTATTATTATTTATACAGTTCACCATTTCATTTCAAGCACCCCCTCTTTTTAGCTCACTTGATATGACATGATTTAATGAGTACTAAAATAAAAATACATATTGGGCTACCCCTCAGCTGGACACTGGCCCTTTTGCTAACAGGGCAGCCCTTAAACACAATTACATACTTAACACGTGTTTGTACCTTTTATAGTCATTACTTTTCATTTAATTTCTATGCTGCACTAGATTTTGCATATTCGCCAAATATTTGTGCCTCTCTGTAAATTATTACATTCATTTCTGTTTCATATTATTATTGTTACACTGTATTACTTAATCTCACTTTTCAATGCTTCTTACATACTTATCACCCCATTTGCGTCCCCTTTCCCTATTACTGATTATTATTTAACTTCACTAGCAGCTCTCCGCAATTAACTAACTTAAAGAATATCGAGATTTAACTGTATCGGAACACCACAGTGAAGCGAAAAATTATTAAATTTTAGATGAGTCATATTTTTTACACATCTGCTTCACTTTCGTACCTATTTTGAGGACATGTTTCGCAAATCTTCGTTTGCATCTACGGCTCTTGTGCGACTGAAGCTAGATCCAGCGGTGTGGGTAATTCTGGGGTTGTTGCTGCCATCTGTTGATTTAGTGATGAACTGAAATGTGGGATTCTCTTCTAGCGGGATTTCAAAATTCATTAGTTCGTTTTTATGTTTTTCTATGTATATCCTCCCCCATATGACGAGTTCACTATTTTTTTGTACGTATTTTAGTAATTCTGTGCTATCTACAATTTCATGATTTTCAGACCAGAAATGAGCTGCTATTGCGGACTTATCAATATTTTTGTATCTTAAGTGCCTGAAGTGTTCTTTCTTTCTAGTGCCTATGTTTCTTTTTGTCCTCCCTATGTAAATCTTTTCACAGTCTTTACACTTAATCTTGTAAATGCCTGACTTTTCCTCTGGTTTTATCTTATCAGTATTATTACTGTGAAGTAGGTTTTTAATGTTGTAATTGTTTTTTGGTGCCAATGTTATATTGTATTTCTTGAATATTTTTTGGAACTTTTCTGTGGCCCAGGGGTGGTAAGTAAATTTAGCAAATCTAATTTCTTGTTTTATTGGATCTAGCTTCAGTCGCACAAGAGCCGTAGATGCAAGCGAAGATTTGCGAAACCTGTCCTCAAAATAGGTACGAAAGTGAAGCAGATGTGTAAAAAATACGACTCATCTAAAATTTAATAACTTAAAGAAGTTGTTTGAAACCCTAGTCCCTTTTGTTATCCCATCCATCTTATCCTCTGTTCCCTACTGTCATCTATTTTTAATGTAAATTCAGTTTCAAAGATTTTGAGCTGCATTCAGCAACACCTTTATTCTTAACAAAATTGTATGTTAGGAAGTTACAAAATATTGAAAAGGAAAGCAAATTTAACAATTTGTCTTAAGAAGATGCTGGAGAATGGCTCAGGTTGTTTATATACACAGATATTTGTATATTTCCATCTTCTCTTTGAAGATACTAGTATCAGTAGTTCAGAAAGTTTCATGGAAAAATATTAATCTTTCATGGAATTTTTTTTATTCCTTTCTTTTCTAGTCTACCTAACTCTGCCAGTGGTAATTCAGGTTCTGTCTTGATTGATCCTAATGATTCTTCAGAGACGACTGTGTATATTCAATAACTAAGAGATATACAGCCTTTCTTGTGTGTTTTTTGGCTGTTACAAGCTTTCAGAATTAAGAGCAAGTTACAACTCTGTTTGGTTGCAACCTGTGTATGTACAACACAAAGAATTCTAGTAAATGAGTGTCCTGCCTTCCTCAGATTCAGCGATTATTGGTTCTTATCGCAAGTTTGTTTATACATAAGTCAAACTGGGCTACTGCAACAAAGAAGATAAAAAAGTGATGGAAAGTAACACAGGACAATCAGCTGTAAAGTTAGGCTCTGGGGAAGATACTTTTAATAGAGGCATTGGAAACAGTAGTGACTCTGTGTCTGTATTAAAAGGTAAAAGTGAGAAAAGAAAATTAATATTTCAAATTTGACATTGGTTAGCTTCCATCATTGTGTTTGCTGAGTTGAAAGCAGTAAAGAAAAATATCGTTGGTCAGTTACAAAAATATGATATTCTAATGCAGAGATAAGTTTCTACTGCGCTGTAATGTGCTTTCGCACCAAATGTTACATTTGCATTAGTTTTTATTTCTGAATGGGTATAAACCAATCTGTGTGTTTTATTTGTCCAGATATAAATTACTGCAAATTCACTGTTGTCCTCACATTTAAGCTTAATTTTATTACCACAAAACCTGAATTACTGAGGATGCATATTTGCAGGTCAATTCCTGGAGTTTTTGGTAGTGAAGAATCCGAACATATAGATACCATCAAGGAGATGATCCAAAATTCTCTCATCAGTGTTGTTGGCTACCAGGTACGTGCACATCATTTTTCTGTGAGTCATATATTGACACCAATGCAAATCTTACAACTTAGCTGTTTGTTGCAGGTTAGATTCCAGGCTGTAAGAGCACTGTCTGCATTTATGATGATTCACAAGAAAGATGTCCTTGTTATAAATTATTTTTCCAGCCTTCTGCCAAGCTTCATTCAGGTAATCCAGGTTTTATACATAACTTTTCAATATAGAAGATGTGGAAAACAGACTCTGCCATATGTCACCAAACAGAAGTTATTTCTGGTGCGGCTCTGAGAGTAGAATCTTGTTTTCCCAAGATATTCCAGTATATTTTGTATTGGGATTCATCTTTATTTAAGGTGATAGCAATTGTGCTTATAAGGATACTATTTTTTGTAATTATATGGCCATTACTTCATCCTTTTTCAAACTTTATTCAGCATTGCACTGCACTATTCTTTTTGGTCCCAAATTTATTTAATAATATAAAAGCCACAGAAATCCTAACATCAAAATACAAGGACAACAGTAGATAAGGAGATTCCTGTATACATTCTGTACACATACAAATACACAAATGTTTCCCTTTCTAAAATTAGCGTATAGCAAAGAACAGAGTATAACAAAGACTTGATATGTCTTATACTGTTCTGAATTGCTTCAATAATTTTCACAATTTTCCTCTTAGTGTTGGTTAATTTAGCTCCCTATGTATTTCATTAAGTGGATATAATAAGATAATGATTAAGATTTTATTAAGTATCCTTTAGTCATTATTCATATGAACTATTTTAAAATGATTAATGACTGATGTGTAACATAAGTTAAAATTGCATTTGCATTAGGTTTTCTTATTATTACTATGATTTATTCATCCTCTGATTTTGTATTTAAAATGGAATACCTCAATGGAAAGGACAAAAGGTTACAATAATTAAGAAAGAATGTAGTACTGGTAGGGCCTCAGCTCTGTGTGTTTGAGCGGAGAGGAGTGCGATGAGGTGAAGAGTAAGCTGGTGACATGTGGCAAAGCTTGCATAAACAGAAATTATTACTTGATAGCATTATTGTTATTGTTCTTTACAAGAACATCAGTGACGGTGCAAAGAAACTTCATTCGATTTTGAAGCTCTGGATGCTTTTTTCTTGGGTAACAATATCTTTGATAAGAGTCTTAAAATTATTGGTTCAAGTGGAGAAAATGTTGAAGCAAACAGAGGATTTTAATTGAGAAATCCAAAATTCTACATGGCATGAGTATCTTGTATACATATTAATGTGTTGAGGAAATCTGGTGGAAACTTATTCATTTAGTTCAAACTTGGTTGGACAGTAACCCAAGAAGAGGTTTTGGCAGATGATGAGGTTTTTGAAGTTGTCGAAATATACAAAGCAGGCACTCGGTTCATTGTTTTACGATTCATGCTGGAGGGAAGAAGGAGTTTGTGAATGTAGCAAAACTGATCTATACGGCAGGAAGGACTAGTGAGGATTACTATGACCAATGAACCACCAAAGTGGTTGAAGTGGTTGAAAGTAATGTTTATTCAACACATCCCACCTTCTGTAGGGACTCAGCTCTGTGTGAGGGGAGAGGAGTGCAATGAGGAGAGAAGTAAGCTGGTGACGTGTGGCAAAGCTTGCATAAAAAGAAGGTATTACTTGATAGTATTATTGTTATTGTTCCTTACAAGAACATCAGTGACAGTGCAAAGAAACTTCATTCGATTGTGAAGCTCAGGATGCATTTCCTTGGGTAACAATATCTTTGATAATAGTCTTAAAAACTATTGACTTCAAGTGGAGAAAATGTTTAAGCAAACAGAGGATTTTAATTGAGAAATCCAAAATTCTACATGGCATGAGTATCTTGTATACATATTAAAGTTTTGAGGAAATCTGGTGGAAACTTATTCATTTAGTTGAACCTTGGTTGGATAGTAACCCGAAGAGAGGTTTTGGCAGATGATGAGGTTATTGAAGTTGCCGAAATATACAAAGCAGGCACTCGGTTCATTGTTTTGCGATTCATGCTGGAGGTAAGAAGGAGTTTGTGAATGTAGCAAAACTGATCTATATGGCAGGAAGGACCAGTGAGGATTACTATGACCAATGAACCACCAAAGTGGTTGAAGTGGTTGAAAGAAATGTTTATTCGACACATCTCACCTTATTTAGTTATAATTTTGGACATTGAATCTTTTCTGCAAAGTGCCCAAATATTCTACCAAGAAGGAGATAGTGAATTTCTTGCAAAAACGTGGCATTACTTGTAATGAATAAATGAGGAAAGGAAATTTATTCCCCTTGTGGAAGTTAATCGCCCGAGAAAAAAGTAAGAAAGTCGAGGAAACAGAAGTTGAATAAGGGGGGGGGGGGCATATGCATGGACAGAATCGTGTCCAGTGTTATAGATTACATAATTGTGAATACAGCAACAGATGACAGGTCCACCAGAGTGACAAACATATTTTCACTAGCACGACCGCTGTGATGTGAAAGTGAATACATAACAATGGCTATGATATGCTTCCTAATTTTTGCCAATATTAGGCATTTTGGATTAAGTTAAATTTAAATGTACGCTATAGTAAAAGGTTCACCCTTAAATAGTGTCATACTGACACTAATAGCACCAGTTACTATGGTTATGACATTTATTTGCACTGTTCAGTTTTATGCATTCATTGAACAATGTAAAACGCCACTGTCCGTCTGGCTGTTAGCACTCCCCTCCCCTCTCCAGTGCCATTCTTATTCAAAGTAAACTTGAGCACATTCCTCACAGCCGCATAGAGTTTGGGCTCTTGCAATAGATCAATAACACAGGAAGTTGGTAATACAATAAGTAGTAATATGTAATTAAAGGATATAATTATTTAAAGAACACCATCCTTTCAAAAAAAATGAATTAGCTACAGAAATTCAATTAAGAAATTCAATTGAATGAGTATAGTCAGACTGAAAAATGGCCTCTGTTCAGGAGATCCATGGTTCAAATGCCAGCTATGGCATTCAATTTTTCAGTCTGGTTCTGCTTATCCAGTTATATTCAAATGTAATAGAGAAGAGACTTATAAAGCAAGTGGAGGAAGAACTTGAGGAACAGGCTGTATTTAGACCCCATCAGCAAATGCTAGATTGGATCTTCTGTTTGAGAAATGGAGCAGAAAAGATCCTAAACCAGGAAAGAGAACTATTTGCAGCATTTATCGATTGAAGTCAGCATTTTACAGAGTACCGAGAGAAGAGCTATGGAAGGCTTTACAGAAGATAGATATTACTCCCAAACTGACTAGGGTAATTAAAAGTATATACAGGAAGTTCATATTTATAGTGAAGATAAATAGTCAAACCTCTAAGGAACTTACAATGGAAAGAGATGTCAAGCAAGGTGACTGGCTTAATCCTCCACTGTTTATAATATTCATGGATCAAGCTATTAAACAGTGTAAAAGGCACACAAGTAAATGTAAATATGAAGCTATTAATAGTGAAGTAAACAAATATATACAAATATAATAATTTGTAACATAAAAACTTCACTTATGTTATAAGAAATTATGAATGTTTTCTTATAAATAGATTACAATCACAATTACGTGAGCATTTTATTCACATCCTCAGATACAGCCTTCAAAAATCCCGTTGTCAATGTTACAGTTCCTAGATGACACTATGTTTTTGTCAGTACTACCAAAATCTGAAAATGAAACAAATTTAAATACAGAATCGACTGCTGGTATTTCAAAATTTATTACCCGATGTTCATTTTTTAAAATAAATATCTTTTCCCAAACCTTTAAATCTATCGGACCATTTAATTGTTTTAATAATCTAACTTCTGGATTTAGTTAATGGCTAAATAACCGAAAATTATCTGTTATGGCCGATTTATCAGTTTGTTTACACTTAATATTACAGAAATGCTCTTTCGTTCTGGTTTCCAAATTACGTTTTGTCTTTCCAATATGAAGCTTATCACAATCAAAACAATTAAATTGATAAATACCAGATTTTTTATTATTAGGAAATTTAATTTTTTTTAGAGAAATGCAGTAAATTTTTGATACTGTATTTATTTTGAGGAACTAAAGTTATACCAAACTCTTTAAAAAAAAATTGAAAATGTTTATTCACTCAAGGATGGTAAGGAAATTTTTAAAAATTACAATTGTCATTTATTTTTAAGGGTAGAAATATCGTTAAAAGTTTTTTATATTTAAATTTTTTCAATTTTTTATGGATAAAGTATTAATACCATTAATTTAATCAGTATTAATAATATGTTTATATTCTTGATTAAATTCCTTTTTATTCATTGGTATATCTGGTAATCTATCAATCAAACAATTAAAAAATATTTATTTGAATAAAGGTTAAAACTTTTTATTTTTAATGTAATTATCAATATCATATATTTTTCATATATAAATAAATATGATATATTTTTCACATAAATTTGCTGTTTTTAATAGTGCGATTTATAGATTAATAAATATACCCCTGAATAAAGAGGAATTTAATAAAGAATGTAAATACTGCTTTAATTAATGGTTTTAATGAAGACTTTATACATAAAAAATTGAAAAATTTAAATATCAAAAAGCTGTTAATGATATTTCTATCCTTAAAAAATAAAAGACAATTATAATTTTAAAAAATTTACTTACCATCCTTGGGTTAATAAACATTTTCAAAATTTTTTGAAGAGTTTGGTATAACTTTAAGTCCTCAAAATAAATACAGTATTAAAAATTTACTGCATTTCTCTAAAAAAATAAAATTCCTAATAATAAAAAATCTGGTATTCATCAATTTAATTGTTTCGATTGTGATAAGGTTCATATTGGAAAGACAAAAAGTAATTTGGAAACCAGAACGAAAGAGCATTTTAGTAACATTAAGTATAAACAAACTGATAAATTGGCCATAGCAGATCATTTTTGGTCATTTAACCATTAAATAAATCCAGAAGTTAAATTATTAAAACAATTAACTGGTCCGATAGATTTAATGGTTTGGGAAAATATATATATTTTAAAAAATAAACATCGCATAATGAATTTTGAAATACCAGCGGTCAATTCTGTTTTTAAATTTGTTTCATTTTCAGCACTGACAAAAGCATAGTGACATCTAGTGACTGTAAAGTTGACGAGATTGTTGAGGGCTGTACCTGAGGATGTGAATAAAATTTCACGAAATCGTGATCCTAATCAATTTACAGGAAAACGTTCATAATTTCTGATAAGATAAGTGAAGTTTTTATGTTACAAATTTGTATAAGTAAATGCAAAGTTGGAAATTTCAAGATGAGATCATTGTGGATAGAGGTAATAGTATACGCAGAAGATATCACACTTTTGGCAGCAGAGATATATTACAGAGGGCAGTGGTGGAATTGGGGTATGCACTCCAAGACATGGGGATGGAAGTTACTGTTAGCAAAAGTAAAGTTACACACCATACTAGGAAATACCAAGAAAACATTAACATCGAGTGGCAGAATGAGATTTTAGAAGAGTTTCAGCAGTTTGAATATTTAGGAAGCATCATAACAGCAAATGGAAAATTGGATGTTGAAATAAATCACAGAATTCATAAAGCTAAAAATCTATTATTATAATATTAATAGTACAATCATAAGAAAGAGAGAAGCTACCAGGAAAACAAAAATGAGAATGTACAAAACAGTATATTTTCTAGTGCTGACATATGGATGTGAAACCTGGACACTGCAGAGTAATTTAGAGAGCAGAATGACTGCCACAGAAATGAAGTAGTTATGCAAAACAGTTGCAAGGACAAGGAGGGATATGGTTAGAAATACTAGGATAAAGGTAAGAGTGTTTTAACCAAGAACCAATGATCAGTTTAATTGAAAAGAAGGAACTTGGATGGTTGGGCCACCTGGTGAGAACTGGAGGAAGGGAAGTCTAAATAAATATTCCAGGCAAGACCAGAAGGAAAAAGAGGAAGGGGCGACCGAAGTTGGAATGGGACACCTACATCTTTGACCTGGTGTGAAAGAGGGGAAAACTCCAGCAGAATTGAGAAGATTGGCATTGGACTGGACTTCATATGGGAAGTGCTGAAGGGCCTGGCACCTGTGAGGGCATAAAGGGCAAAGAGAAGGAAGAAGAAGCTCTACTCATCCAAACCTAAGCCTACACATGGCTAGTGTGGAAGAAATGATTACTTTCAATGAAACACAATTATTTGATAATTAAAACACAAATATATCTGTAAAGCAATGATAAAATACCCATTTATTTCACCCATAGAAACATGAAACATGCTATAGGACATGTCAGTATAAGCTGAAAAGCAAAATCTATCAACATACATAGAAATGAAATGAAATGTGTAGTGTTTAACGCCCGCTTTTACTACATAGGCACCGCAGGCGATAACATACATAGATGATTACAAATCAGAGATGTAAGATTCAATGCAAATTTAAGATAAAAAGAAACCAAGATAAAGGAGCAAAAATTTGAGCTATAAAAATACACATTTACAAAGGATTACAAGTAGCCTTTCATGCACGAATAACTGAAGTGATAAATACTATCAAACTTATGTCACAGTGCTGGTAGTCCTGTAACTGTTTCCATGGAACATTTTGGAATTTCATGCCACAGTTGTCATAACATGTTGTATCTTGTTTAAGTTTCTATTGCTACGACTTTCAAAGATTGTACACTATATTAATTGATGATGACCAATTATTTCGATTGATTAACTGGTCATAAATATTATGATTAACTAGCCATAAAAGTTAATGAGACAATATAAGAAAATTACTGATTCACAGTCATAGAGGTCTCATTTTGTTTTCTATATATTTCACAAAATCTGTTGCATGAAATTGTTTCTATACACTTCCTATAGTTGCAGATAAATTTCAATTTATGATGTTTTGTTAATAAACAAACTTAATAGTGATCACAGCTAAACCACTTGCAGGATTTTCAATTGCAGCACACATTTAAAATAATTGTGCTGAAATAGCGAACATGGCACAGCATGGTTGTGCTAGGCCTACCCATTGCTGCTGCTGCAAATTAAAGTGTGATCAACTTTCTGGATAGCCTTAATATTATAATGGAACTACCCACAATGATTCATATAAAAATAAACAGTGAATTGAATATGTAGTTAAAAATGTTTAAGCTTATGTTCATCTCAAATATAGGAAACTAGCCAATTGGAGGTTGATTCTCATCATGTGGTTATTCTGCTGTCTCTACTGACATTTTGTGTAAGAACAAAGGGCAGGTAACACAGGTATTTCTATAAATTTTGTAGTAAAATAAATTATGATGGTAGATGGTTGTCTTTTGTTAGTTTATCTTCCTCTAATTGCTTATTTTGAAACATGTGTATGCACTCTTTTGCTGGTGATCATTTTGCTGGTTGCCATATTAGCTTGGTCGTTTTTGTGTGGAACTATGAATCACTAGGTATTATGTTATATTAATGCTTAATTTTTATTGTGAATGGTCCCATACATCATTTGCAGAACTTTGAAAACTCAGGTTGGTTAAATTAATCATTTCTTCACACTAGCTGTATATAGGCCAAGGTTTTTGATAGATAGAGTCAACATGAAAAATTCAATGCCATGGCCAGGATTTGAACCACAGATCTCCTGGTTACCGTCCAGTTGCGTCAAATGGAGATTTTAATGTCAGGACGGCACGTTGGCCATGGTAGCTCAATGGGTTAGAGTGACTGGGCGGAAACCAGGAGATCCTTGGTTCAAATCCTGGCCATGGCATTGCATTTTTCATGTTAACTCTATCTACCTTGGCATCTTATTTAAATACCTCAGAAATCTGCTTTTAAATCTCTGTATAGCCATGTGAGTGTATTGTAAAGCTTAACATCTCATATGAATCGAGATTTAACTGTATTGGAACACCACAGTGAAGCGAAAAATTATTAATTTTTAGATGAGTCGTATTTATTACACATCTGCTTCACTTTTGTACCAAATCATAATCATTGGCAACCAAAACATAACAAAATTTCAGCAAAGAACACATCCCTAGACAATGTAATTAATCTCTCAGAGCAAAATTTTAACAATGAAGAAATAGATGTGCTTAACCAAGGCCTAAAAACATGTATAACATACTCCAGCAACCCGGATGAATTCATTGCAGATATAGCATTAGCAGTAGAAGGCTTGGAAACCATGGACAAAAATATAATTAGGAAAAAATCAGCTCCTATATTGGAAAACTTAATAAATAAAAAGCCAGGAAAGCATTTGAAACAAATTCATATAATTAAATCTTTAAGGAAAAAGGATGTAATCTTCTCAAGGGCTGATAAAGGGAACAAAGTAGTGATCTTAGATACAGCTACATACAAGGAAAAAGTGTTAGAGCTACTACAAACAAAAGAATTCCAGGAAATAGATTCTAATCCACTCAACCGATGCATAAAAGATGTACAAAAAACCATCATTAATATTAAAATTTTAACAACTGCAGAACAAAAAACTATCAAACCGGACAACCCTACCCTTGCAAGACTATACTGTTTGCCTAAAATACACAAACCCAACATACCCATGAGACCCATTGTAAATAATATTGTCACCGGAGCTTTGGAAAACCCTATAGAGTGGGCAAGCAGCAGGCGGTCGGCGTTCGCCCTGCCCCCTCGTTTGTCTTATAGCTTTAAGGAGGGATGGCTGGGACAAAAAACATCACTGCGCCGTCTCTTTCTGTTCCACCTGTGTTCTCGAACTTACGGGATATTTCATCTAATCGAGAAGCTTCCAGATCGGCAAGCGGACCCTATATAAGCAACACGTCGTGCAAGAGCAGTCAGTCAGTACTTGACGTGCTAGCCAAGTAGCGCCGGGTTAGTGAACGAGAAGACTGTGCAACGGAAGAATTTACGTAGTTGTGTACGTGCATCGGAACGGTAACGGACGAACTGGTGAGTCGTAATTGTGAGCATTACGTAATTTTGTGTAATTGGCAAGTGTCCAGCTGTAAGTCAGTGGAAATAAAGAACATTGTTGAGTTGTGTAATTGGACTTCTCATTTCACGAACCCACAAAGTCACAATTGGTGTCAGAAGTGCGTCATATCACAATGGAGGCAGCATTAGAAAAGATTTTAGAGGAACTGAAAGAAATGAAGACGGCCAACGACATCACCGGGAAGATGGAAGAAATGAGGGCCGAATTAACAGCGACGACGGAAACGGCAAACAACAACTTGTCCACGACAATGACCGCAAAGATGGCCGAACTGACCACGGAAATGAAGGTGGCAAACGAGGCTCTCGCCGCAAAATTTGAGGAACAGTCGGCCGGCATGAGGGATGACGTCACGAATCTGGGCAAGCGGATGGGTGTAGTAGACGATCGCCTTAATGATTTAGAGGAAAGGGCTGACAATAACGCCAAGACCCTGAACGCCGTGGTGGAAGACGTCGAAGACCTTGCGAACCGCGAAAAGAACCTGGAGGGAAAGGCCGACAGCAGCGTCAAGTCCCTGAACGCCATGGTGGAGGACGTCGTCGGCAGTAAGCTGAAGGATTTGAAGGCCGACGCGCCGGGACGCGACACAACATCTGCTCGCGTCAAACCTCCCAAGTATGACGGCGCGTCAAAGTTTGAAGTCTTTTGCCGCCAGTTCGACACAGTGGCCAGGCACAACAGATGGTCACCGGAGGAGGAGGCCACACAGTTAATAGCCAGCGTCCAGGGATGCGCCGCGGAAGTCCTAAACGCGGTGCAGACGACGGCGGGGCCCAAAGACATCTGGGAGGCCCTGGAGAATCGCTTCGGGAACCACCGCTTAGCCGCAGCATACCGCAGCCAGCTAAAGGCAAGGTCTCAGCAGCCGGGGGAGACGCTGCTGGAGTTCGCCATAGCGATCGAGCAGCTGGCTAGCAAGGCCTTGTTTGACCTGCCACTGGGGTTCGTATCCCGGGAAGCCGCCTACAATTTTGTTGACGGGGTACGGGACACGGAGATTCGTCAGCGCCTAATGCTCGGCGAATATAAAACCATCCACGAGGCGCTGACAGCGGCATTAAGGATGGAGGCGGCCAAAGTAACATCTATCCCGACGACGAGAACGAGGTGTGTCCGCTACGCCGGAGACAGAAGACCAGCTGAGGGACGCCGGCGAACACCTAGTGGCCAGTGTTGGGAGTGTGGGTAGCCCGGACACCTGCAGAGAGACTGCCCACACCAGGGACAGCAGCCGGAAAACGAGTAAGGGCCGTCGTGGAGAGGGGCTCGTCGGCGCCATCACCACCATTCCCTCGAGTGACACTGCGCGCCGTTAGCCGGCGTATGGATGACAGCCTCATCGCGGACGGTTGGGTAAGAGGAAAGCCGTGCCACGTGCTGGTGGACAGGGGGGCGACCGTTGACCATCATCAGACCTGACGTGGCGAAGGTTTTGCCGACAAGGAAGCCGAGCCGACCATACCAGCTTGTCACGGCATCGGGCGACACCTTGCCTGTGGAGAAGGAGGCCCTGCTGGAGCTGAACATGGGACGGAGTGCCGTGCGTCTGTGGGTGTTCGTCGCGAAGGTGGCTGAGGAGGTGATTCTGGGACTGGATGCCCTCAGGAGCCATGAGGCGACGGTCGACGTCGGCGAGAAGGTCCTGCGGCTTAATGGAGAAGTTGTACTCCGTATACCCGAAGAGCACCTTGGAATTTGCAGGGTCGTCTTGGACGAAGACGTGGTTGTCCCCGCGAGGAGCGAGGTGGTGGTGACGGCGCGACTGGGGGGCCAGAGAACCAGGAACATGATGCTGGACCAGAAGACGCCTGTACACGGACTGTGTGTAGCCAGGGCATTGCTGCCGTGCCGAGATGAGGTGCCCGTGAGACTGCTAAATCCAACGGACGCCGATCACGACGTCCAGGCCGGCACGGAGTTGGGAACGTGCGAGCCCGTGGTGAGCGTAACAGCTATCGACGAGACATAGGAGCCGGCGCCGAAGCAACACCTGGGGCCCCGGCTAGAATGCTTGGTGCAGAGGGCGGCAGACCACCTGACCGCAGAACAGCTGGAGAAGGTTCGACAACTGCTAATACGGTATCAGCGTGTCTTCAGCCAAGGTAATGGTGACTACGGCCGCACGGACAAAGTGCTTCACCGCATCGAAACCGCAGACGCCCGGCCTATTCGGCAACCACATAGACGCGTTCCGCTGGCGAAGCAAGGGGCAGTACGAGACATTATGGTGGACATGAGATCCAGGGGAGTGATTGAAGCGTCTGACAGCCCTTGGTGTTCCCCTGTAGTCTTGGTGACGAAGAAGATCGGCGAGCTGCGCTTCTCCGTAGACTACGGATAGCTTTACGCTGTCACCCGGAAGGACTGTTTTCCCTTACCCCGGATTGAGGACACCCTGGACGCGCTAGCTGGTCCACAGTGGTTCTCGACCCTGGACCTGAAGTCGGGCTACTGGCAGGTAGCTCTAGACCCAAGAGACAAGGAGAAGACCGCATTCTGGACGGGCCAAGGGCTCTGGCAGTTCACGGTTATGCTCTTTGGCCTCTGCAACGCACCAGCTACCTTCCAGCGCCTCATGGAGTCAGTGATGAGAGGGCTGACTTACGATGCCTGCCTGCTATACCTGGACGACATCATCATCGTCGGGAAGACCTTTGAAGATCACCTCAAGAATCTGAGTAGGGTTCTACAGAGACTGCAGGCGACCAACTTGAAGCTGAAGGCGAAGAAGTGCCAGCTCTTCCGCAAGGAAGTGAAATACTTAGGCCACATAGTCTCAGCAACCGGAGTATCCACAGACCCGGAGAAGACACAGGCTGTGAGAGATTGGCCTCGCCCAAAGGATAAGAAAGTATTGCGCAGTTTCCTGTGGCTGTGCAGTTATTACCGGCGCTTCATAAAGGGGTTCTCCAACATCGCAAAACCCCTCACCCGCCTGACAGAGGAACACCGGCCTTATGGGTGGACGGAGGACGCAGAAAACGCTTTCCAGCACGTAAAGGAAACCCTGTGCAGTGCTCCAATTTTGTGTTTCCCACTACCGGGTGGCGCCTTCATTGTGGACACCGACGCTAGCGACCATTGCATTGGAGGTGTCCTATCGCCTATCCAGGAGGGCCATGCGCGGCTGATAGCTTACTACAGCAAGACGCTATCCAAGGCAGAGAAGAACTACTGCGTCACCCGACGAGAATTGTTGGTGGTTGTAAAGACCTTGGAGCGCTTCCACAAGTTCCTGTACGGTCAGCCATTCCACCTGAGAACTGACCATTCCGCCCTAACCTGGCTATTGAGCTTTAAGAACCTGGAAGGCCAGACAGCACGTTGCGTCCAGAGGCTGCAGGATTACGACTTTACCTCGGAACATCGTAGAGGGAAGAGCCACTGTAACGCTGACGCCATGTCCCGAAAACCCTGCCCAGAAGAGTGCGGCCAGTGCACAAGAGTGGAGGAGAAGGAGCGTGCCGCAGCAGTCCGAGTAGTCACGGTAGTGCCTGCGGATGGCTGGGATAGCGCAGGCCTGAGGAGGGAGCAGCTGGCGGACGCAGACTTGGAGCCACTCTTGAGGGAAGTGGAGGCAGGGACGAGACCAACCTGGGAGAACATCGCAGCGAGGAGCGCCACCTACAAGTCGTACTGGGACCAATGGGACTCGTTGAAGTCCAGAGAGGGCGTGCTGTTCCGGGTATGGGAGTCACCCGATGGGAAGACGCAGAGAGAACAGTTGGTACTTCCCCGGAGTAAGGTCCCGGAAGTCTTGGAGGAAGTGCATGCCTGTACTTCGGGAGGACACCTGGGAGCGAACCGAACGATTGACAAATTACGGCAGCGCTACTACTGGCTGAGACTCCGAGCAGATGCTGAGAGATGGTGCCGTCAGTGTCACGTGTGCGCGGCGAGTCCCGGCCCTCAGACTAGGAGCCGGGGTCGCATGCAGCAGTACAACGTCGGAGTGCCATTCGAACCGCTCGCCGTTGACATTGCTGGACCGTTCCCAGTTTCCGACCGAGGCAACAAGTACCTAATGGTGGTCGTGGACGTCTTCACCAAGTGGCCGGAGGTGTATGCCATCCCAAACCAAGAGGCAAAGACAATCACAGTGCCTCGTGAAGCAAGTGTTCTGTCGATTTGGGGTGCCGTTAGAGCTACACAGTGTCCAGGGTACCAACTTTGAGTCCAACCTAATGAAGGAGGCACTACTAAGGCTTGGGGTGAACAAGACTCGCACTACGTCTCTACATCCCCAATCGGATGGCATGGTCGAAAGATACATCAAGACCTTAGAGGAACACCTGAGCAAGGTCGTTGCCAGCCATCAGCGAGACTGGGACGTCAAGGTGCCACAGTTCTTGCTGGCCTACCGCTCGTCTACACACGACACAACTGGGATGACGCCAGCCAGATTGATGTTTGGCCGAGAGTTACGCCTCCCTTGTGACCTGGCTTTTGGAAGCCCTCCGGAAGCGAAACAGCCAGCGACCGAGTATGTGGCGAACTTGGTGGACCATCTCCACCACATGCACGGGATGGCTTGCCAGAACATCCAGAAGGCGAGCGACCGCATGAAGACCAGTTATGATAGGCAAGCCAACAGCCAAGGTTTCCAGCAAGGTGACCTGGTCTAGTTGTACCGTCCTGGGACGCTGCCCGAAGCTCCAGCAGCCATGGCAAGGACCGTACCGGGTGGTGAAGAGGATTAACGACGTCGTCTACCGCATCCAGAAGGTTCCCCGAGGGCAGATGTTGGTGGTTCACCTGGATCGCCTGGCACGGTACGATGGTGCTGTCCGGGACGACCAGCTTTGAGGAGGGAGCAGTGTCACCCGAGCGTCGGAACACCCTATAGAGTGGGCCAGCAGGAGGCGGTCGGCGTGCGCCCCGCCCCCTCGTTTTGTCTTATACCATTATGGAGGGATGGCTGGGACAAAAACATCACTGCGCCGTCTCTGTTCCACCTGTGTTCTCGAACTTACGGGATATTTTATCTAATCGAGAAGCTTCCAGATCGGCAAGCGGGCCCTATATAAGCAACACGTCGTGCAAGAGCTGTCAGTCAGTGCTTGGCGTGCTAGCGAAGTAGCGCCGTGTTAGTGAACGAGAAGACTGTGCAACGGAAGAATTTACGCAGTTGTGTACGTGCATCGGAACGGTAACGGAAGAACTGGTGAATCGTAATTGTGTGCATTACGTAATTTTGTGTAATTGGCAAGTATCCAACTGTAAGTCGGTGGAAATAAAGAACAATGTTGAGTTTGTGTAATTGGACTTTTCATACCACGAACCCACAAAGTCACAATATAAACACTCCTACTTACCTTCTGGCAAAATGGCTGTCCAAAAAATTTCAGTCCTTTCCACAATTCCATACTCTGAGCATAAAAAACTCTTTAGACCTGGTAGAAAAAATTCAAAATCTTAAACTAAAACCTCATGACACTTTAGTATCCTTTGATGTCCGCTCCCTCTTCCCTAACATTCCATTAGACAAACTTTTGATTCAACTGAAAAAATGGCTAAATTCTATAAACCTAGATGCCAATGCAATAGAAGAAAATTTGGCAATGTTTGAAATATGTATACATCAAAATTATTTTGTCTTCGATGGAAAATATTATAAGCAAATTTCAGGACTAGCTATGGGAAGCCCGCTATCACCATTTTTGGCCAACCTGTACATGAGCTTTTTCGAAACACATATAACTAAAGCCTTCCCTCATATGCTTAAAACATGGTACAGGTACGTAGATGACATCTTTGCAATAGTGCCCTACAAACAAATAGATGATGCTTTGAAACTACTCAACCTGCAAGAACCCAGCATACAGTACACAGTGGAAACTGAAGAGGACTGTACTCTACCTTTTTAGACCTTAAAATCAAAAAAGGCAATGAAAAACTAGAATTTGATATCCATAGAAAAGCAACACACACAGATAATTACATCAAAGCAAATAGTTTCCGCACAAACATGCAACCATCAACAGTCTAACACACAGATTAGTAAATCTACCTCTCAGCCAGCAAGAATATCAAAACGAATACCATCAAATCTTAAAAACTGCAATTAAAAATGGATATGGAAAACCTTGTAGATAAAAAACTAAAATCATTCAAACTTCAAAAGAGATTAAACAGATCACAGCTCTCACACCAATAAAACAAGAAATTAGATTTGCTAAATTTACTTACCACCCCTGGGCCACAAAGAAGTTCCAAAAGATATTCAAGAAATACAATATAACATTGGCACCAAAAAACAATTACAACATTAAAAACCTACTTCACAGTAATAATACTGATAAGATAAAACCAGAGGAAAAGTCAGGCATTTACAAGATTAAGTGCAAAGACTGTGAAAAATTTTACATAGGGAGGACAAAAAGAAACATAGGCACTAGAAAGAAAGAACAGTTCAGGCACTTAAGATACAAAAATATTGATAGGTCCGCAATAGCAGCTCATTTCTGGTCTGAAAATCATGAAATTGAAGATAGCACAGAATTACTAAAATACGTACCAAAACATAGTGAACTCGTCATATGGGAGAGGATATCCATAAAAAAACATAAAAACCAACTAATGAACTTTGAGATCCTGCCAGAAGAGAATCCCACATTTAAGTTCATCACTAAATCAACAGATGGCAGCAGCAACCCCAGAATTACCCACACCGCTGGATCAAGCTTTAGTCGCATAAGAGCCGTAGATGCAGACGATGATTCGCGAAACATGTCCTCAAAATAGGTACGAAAGTGAAGCAGATGTCTAATACATACGACTCATCTAAAATTTAATAATCTCATATGAATTTAATCAGTACAATTTATTTCCTGAAGTTTTGTAAGCATGATGCTGAAAACACTGACTCACAGGTTTTTGATAGCCTAAGATGAATATTTATAACAGATAAGAAAACATTTGTTCAAGGAAAAAACATTACAGTACTTTTGAATCACGGTTCTCCTGGTTTCCGTACAGTCGCTCTAACCCATTAAGCTACCATGTCCAACGTGCCGTCCTGACATTAAATTCTCCAGTTGACTCATATATTCCCGGAAAACCACTAAGGGCTCTCGTATCCAAGATACACAGTTTGTGGCGACTTACTATCGTAAGTACTTCTATCTACTTTACTATCGTAAAGATTTATCCCAGGCTTCACCATTAAACTGTTATTTATTTCATTGGTAGAAATTAATCATTTCTTCCCACTAGCCGCACATAGGCTAAGATTTTGTATGGATAATCAACATGAAAAATTCAATACTATGGCGAGGCATTGAATTTTTCATGTTGACTCTATCCATATAAAATCTTAGCCTATGTGCTGCTAGTGTGAAGAAATGATTGATTTCCACCAATTAAATAAATTACAGTACTTTTTGCATTGATAGGAACTTTTACTTCTTTTCTGCCTATTTTAATGTATAACATATGTTTCTTCTTTCTTTCTTTTCTTGGGTGGAATGTGTATTGTACTGGAAAAGGAGCTCATGTTTTAGCTTTCAGTATAAATGGGAAGGTCAATCCCTAACACTGAACTCTGGTAAGTGTTACACTTCAAGTCAGCAGCTAAGTGACAAGTCTGTGACTAAGTTTTCAAGTCTGTGTGTAGTATCTTGTATAACACAATGAAGCAATTGAATATGCAGTTATCTAGCTGAGAAAACCTAACCATTATTTGTTTAACACATTTTAAGAAACAAACCTGATGGTTCAAATTGATATCTTTCATTGTCTTTGAGGGCACACTTTGGTTTCTTTGCCTTGGCTCTGGGTGTCTGGGCATGCCTATTGCTGTAATGCCAGCAACTTGGTGTTTCATTGCTTTTCTTCCTTTCACACAACACTTTAACAGCAGATGATGTATCAAATGACATACTATCAACACCATTAGCTTTTCTGCTCACTAATCTTCTAAAGGGATATGGTGATTCTTTTTCACCTGAAGTTACAAATGCTTTTTTTTTCTATTTCTGAGGTACTAGTTTTGGAAGCAGGTGCTTCCATTTTCAGTCTTGAAGGTCCAACTTGTTGGTTGTAGTTACATACAGTGTTCTTACTCTTGGTGGAACAATGAACCTTTTTGCTAAATTGTTGACTAGTTCCATCTCAAAATATATTACTCAGGTCTTTGTGTTTCCATATTGGATGTTCTCCCACGTTGTGAATTTGTTTTGGCCTATCATGCTTTTTAATCATTTGGGATTTGAGTCTTATGTTATGGTTTCCATTGTAATGCTATGCATTTTTGTGCTAAGAGAGCACTTGCTTCTTAAACAAATTGGGTCTGTCTCCTTCAGCTTCTTGTTGAATCTGGTCAATAAATCACAGCAATACTGTCCAGTAATTTGTTTTCCTTTTTCCAAGAAATCAATACGTATGGCACCTGCTGTATCCTAAAAATTTGTCATCATTGCCAATATTTGCCTTCTATGAAGCACATTCATCATAAGCAGTAGTTCTGTTTGCTTGATTTCCTGAGAATAATGACAACTCATGATGACAACTTGATGCTGAACATCTTTGGATTATACATAAATAGCTTCTAGTTAAAAGCTGCATCTACCTTTTGTTTATTTTGAACAGCTTTAGTACCCTTTTTATCTCTAACTGATGCAAATATGAATATCCATTCCTGTTGACATGCCTGTACCCACTGTCATTTCACAAAGTTTTGTTCAGTAATCAGCAAGAATCATGTCTTGGATTTTTTCTGTCTTTTGACGGTCATTCTGGGTGCTTTTCATAAAAAATGGAATGTCCAGTTGTACTTCAGCCATAAACAGCATCCAATTTTGCTGCTTAATATCCTCACAAGTTTTCCCATTCTAAAGAAAAAGGCAAATCACTAAACGATATTGTACTTTTTCCATTTTGCCAAGAACACATTGAACGACTAACAGAAATGCTTTTAAAATCCAAACTAACTTGTGAATCAGTACCAAATTTGTTTTAGCCACTTATAACAAATGACAATATATGATAACACTAACTTACCTTAACAGCACTGTCTGCTTTATAACGTGGGTACTTTTTATAACATCCTTGTAAGCTTATTTAGTTTCTTGTGGATAAAGTGGTTTACAATCACATGATTAGTAGTGAGCATACTATCATTGTTGTCAAAAGATTTGCACAATTTAATGAGCAAATGCATCTTTTTGTCGGTATATAGGAAATGTAAGATACATTAGTTCATGCATACAACATATATAACCCTTATTAGGCTTGGCTTATGTTTACTCTTGTAGGTCACAGCTTCCTTACAAGTTGTTTTCTAATGGGGAAAGATGAAGCTTGACCTAACTTCTATTAAGCTTATCATTGATTCTTTTAATTCTCCCCCATTTTCTACATTATTCAGAATTCACCGACATATATGTCTTCTTTGTAAATGCAACCTTAGTTTTCCTTGGGAGCATCTGAATGAAAAAAGTGCAAGAGCGTTAGTTTTTGTTACTATTATTAAGGATAACTAACCCAGTTTCTTTTACACAGGTAACAGCAGAAAGCATTGATAAACAGGACGATGACACACTAATAAAGAATTTGATTGATCTCGCTGAATGTGTTCCCAAATTTTTAAGACCTGGTCTGGACAATGTTCTGCAGATGTGCATGAAAGTATTTTTAAATGAGGAATTTTCTGATTCATGGCGACAGCTTACTCTGGAAGCAATGATAACTTTAGCAGAAACTGCACCTGGGATGTTACGCAAAGCAGGAAATAACTACATCCCTATGCTGATACAACAGATTTTGAAATTTATGACAGACTTGGAGGATGATGCTGAATGGATTTCCTCAGATGAGCCTGTAGATGAAGACAGTGACAGGTATACTTTGCTTTCATGTGGCAAAATGTGCTATAGTGTAGGCTTGAATTATTAATATTATAAAAGTTTCTGTAATGTTTCAGTAATGCCATAATTGGCGAGCGAGCACTTGATCGGCTAGCATGTGCTCTGGGAGGCACAACAATGATGCCTCAAATTGAACAGAATGTCTGTTCTATGCTTGCTAACCCTGATTGGAGATACAGGTAAGTTCATGCTCAATATAATGTAATTTGCTTATTAAAATGTAGCTTATTATAAAACATCTGATATCTTATATTCACAAGACATTACTTTATCCTTTGCTATTTACTTTTACTTAACTTCTAGAAGCTGTTGTTACAAAGTCCCTTCTCTTTTCTTGTACTTGTTATTCTAAATAAACCTTTGGAGAAATTTCATCACAGATCTCATTTTAGTTGAAATGATGGTCAGTTACTAAATAAGGGATGGTATCCACTATATTTTGGTCTCAAAATTTCTGTTCACATGAAAATGCAAGAAACTGGTGTATAATGATAAAAAGTGTAGCTGTATAAAGTATTGAAACCAATATTATAAATATTTTAAAAGAATAGCTGTTTTAGCAAGATCTACATTTTTTGTGTAGTGATTCATATTAACTTTTGTATGAAAATTGTTTAGACAGGAAAAGAAATGAAAATATGATAGTGTACATGTTATTCACATTTGACAATAATAGCAGAAAATTTTATTTTCGTTAGGTTATTAACTTTTGTTTTAAAAATTAAATTTGAGTCATCTGAGCATTGTTTAAAAAGTGTAAATTTTAGTTTTATTTGTACTATCCCTTACTTATGAAAAATGCTGGTATAAAACTAGAACATAATAATTGATATAAAAATAATTGCAGGCATGCTGCTTTGGTGGCACTTTCATCAGTCGGAGAAGGTTGCCATAAGCAAATGGAGGCAATATTACCACAAATCATGGATAGCATCTTAAAATTCCTCCAGGATCCTGTAAGTATCATAGTATCATTCACATTAAGGAAACGGCAAACCCTCAATGAACTCAATGAATTTACTGTATAACATATATATATATATACAAGGGTGGTTTGAAAAGTAAGAAGAAATCTTTATAACTCACCTTAGTTTTCTTTGAGGGATATATACTACGTCCAGTGATGTTCCTGTGTTTTCATTCTTTGGAAAAACAGGCTCTGCAAAGTCTCATTTACTGCAACAATCACTTCCTATAAGATGATGAAAATTTCCTCCCAGGAAGCCAATGCTTCAATGTTAGGTAATAGGAGGAATCATGTGAGTCTAAGTCTGGTAAATAGGATGGATGACAATCTAATACATACAGTTTCGCTGTTATTACTAATGTGTGGGACATTATCCTGGTGAAAGAGCACCTTTATATGTTTTATCCTCTGCAATTTTTCAATCAATGCATGTTTCAAATAATCCAGCAATGAAGCATAATGGAGTTCCAGTTATGGTTCTGCCTTTTTCAAAGTAATTTGTGAAGAGTATTCCTTTGGGATTCCAGAAATAGTGGTCATTATCATACCAGCTGACAAAATGGATTTTCCCTTTTTGCACTCTCACCATCCTTTATTCATTGTCATGATTGCCATATTGACTGTGTTGCCCTGTGTAATGAGGATCCAGGTTACATCAGCAGTCACAAATTTGTGCAAGAAGTCTTGTAGATATCAATTAATCCTTAGTTGGTAGCATCCTTCTCTGAGGCGGGTATAAAATCTCAAAGTATAGTTGACGCATGTGCATTGCTAATTTGATCTGAAATTCCAGCTATGCTTAATTTCTGAGTTGAACTTTGTATTGCATGAACATCATTGTTTTACCTCCACAAAAGTATTGTTTTACTTGCGTGCACGCCTCACCCACAATGTCTCACAGATGGATATTTTAGTTAATTGATGGAAATTAATCATTTCTCCACACTAGCCGTATATAGGCTAAGATATTTGATGGATAGAGTCAACATGAAAAACTCAATGCCATGGCCGGGATTTGAACCACGGATCTACTGGTTTCCGTCCAGTCGCTCTTAACCTTTGAGCTACCATGGCCGACGTGCCTTCCTGACATTAAATTCTCCAGTTGACTCGTATATTTCCCCGGTAGACCACTAGGGGCTCTCGCATCCGAGATACACCGTTTGTGGCGACTTACTATTGTAAGTACTTAAGTCCCAGGCTTCAACATTTAACTCTTAATATTTTAGTTAATTGATGGAAATTAATCATTTCTCCACACTAGCCGTATATAGGCTAAGATATTTGATGGATAGAGTCAACATGAAAAATTCAATGCCATGGCCGGGATTTGAACCACGGATCTACTGGTTTCCGTCCAGTCGCTCTTAACCTTTGAGCTACCATGGCCAACGTGCCTTCCTGACATTAAATTCTCCAGTTGACTCGTATATTTCCCCGGTAGACCACTAGGGGCTCTCGCATCCGAGATACACCGTTTGTGGCGACTTACTATTGTAAGTACTTAAGTCCCAGGCTTCATCATTTAACTCTTAATATTTTAGTTAATTGATGGAAATTAATCATTTCTCCACACTAGGCGTATATAGGCTAAGATATTTGATGGATAGAGTCAACATGAAAAATTCAATGCCATGGCCGGGATTTGAACCACGGATCTACTGGTTTCCGTCCAGTCGCTCTTAACCTTTGAGCTACCATGGCCAACGTGCCTTCCTGACATTAAATTCTCCAGTTGACTCGTATATTTCCCCGGTAGACCACTAGGGGCTCTCGCATCCGAGATACACCGTTTGTGGCGACTTACTATTGTAAGTACTTGAGTCCCAGGCTTCATCATTTAACTCTTATTATTTTAGTTAATTGATGGAAATTAATCATTTCTCCACACTAGCCGTATATAGGCTAAGATATTTGATGGATAGAGTCAACATGAAAAATTCAATGCCATGGCCGGGATTTGAACCACGGATCTGTGAAGAAGGTAGAGTTCCTGTCTCTATCTGGTAGATGGATATTACTTTAAAAAGTAAATTTTCTTGTGTTCTATATCTTAATTTTCAAATATTAAATTATTTATAGATGGATACTAGTGGAGGAATACCTCACGTGTCACAAAGAAGCAGAAAAATGGTGCATTTGGCTTTTGAGCAGCTCAGTGAGAGCAATGATGACTCTCATTCAGAAGATTCTTATGTTTTTGAAGAAGATCACGAATTAGATTCAGAACATTAGAGATTTGGAAATAGATTTTCAGCATATCCAAGAATGAAGAGGGCGGTGTTGGCTCTATTTAGAATAGGTTAAGTGATGACACCAAAATTGACCGAATTTATCATGGCAAATTAAACTCTTTTATTTAATACCACAAAATCTGGAGTAGATCCTCCAGGCATGAAGTGTAGCAACTACTCAGCTATCCAAGGAACAAGGAGCAATATTTGACTTTCTAATATCAGTGAGCTCTGCTAATACCTATGTTATATGACTCCACAAAGGTAAGATGTAAAGATTTGAGTTAATAAAGAGCGTAGGAATAAATCTAATCAGAGGGCATATGCAGAGAAGGCTGCAGATTCCAAAATTATTGGATTATCTCAGGAAAATCATTTCAGACATTCTGGGTGAAGAGCATAGAGATGTTTCTCCAGCAAAAATAGTAAGAAATGACTATTAACTTTAAAGAGAGTCGATTAAAGGCACTAAACAACACTTACTTTTAAATTTTGCCGGAACATGTTTCTGAGGCTGATGCCGGCTGATGATAGAGGCAAAGCCTCTGAAACATGTTCCGGAAAAATTTAAAAGTGCTGTTTAGTGTCTTTAATCGACTCTCTTTAAAGTTAATTTATCATAGCAACACTGTTTTCAACACTTCCAAGAAAGGACTTGTAAGAAATGACTAGCTAGAAAAGAGAAAAAAACATTGTTACTGTTCCATCATGCTGAATACAAAGGCTGTTCAATAAAGAATGATCACAATTTTGTTTTGACAACGCACCTTTACTCAACCTCATAATTTTGATGGTCTTTCTCAAAATAGTCTCCCCTGAATGCGATGCACTTGTCTCAGCGTTTCTGCCAGTTTTCAAAGACATGATGGAAGCCATTTTTTGAGAGATGCTTCAAAATCGCCTCTGCAGCCTTCACCACTGTTTCGGATGTTGGATAATGCCTCCCACAAAGGCCCTTTTTCAAGTTAGGGAATAGAAAAAGGTCACATGGGGCTATATCCGGAATATAGGGAGGGTGAGGGATGCACTTCATGTTGCAACAAAATTGGCAATATGCGGCCGCGCATTATCGTGGTGCAGAATCCAGCCTGCTTCACGGAAATGTGGTCTTTTGCGCCCGATATGGACTTGCAATGTTTTCAGGACATCCCTGTAGTAGTGTCGAGTTACTGATGTGTGTGCAGGTACAACATGCAGATAAACCATTCCATTAATATCAAAGAATGAGATGACCATAACTTTCCCATTAGAAGCAACCACTTTTGCTTTTTTGGGGGTTGCTGATGAAGATTTACACATTGAGCTTTGCTGTTTGCTCTCAGGATAAAAATGATGTAGCCAAGTGTCATCAGCAGTGATTACATTTGAAAAAAGCTCTGGATCTTCCTCTAACATCATCTTTAACTGCATGTTACCTCCATTGCAGCGGTAGGCGATACTGAATATGTCTGAAGTTGCCCGGTTCTCATAGGCGGGAACCAGAAGTACCAACAATGAAACTACTACAGCGTGTTTGTTTCACATTAAGCTAACAGAATATAATATGCTTGAATTTTAGTGCAAAAAATTGATCATTCTTTATTGAACAGCCCTCATAGAATGATGGCATACAAGTGCGTAAAGTATGATTAACCCAGTTGCTTACAGTACTCCACGAAAATATGTAAAATGCGTATAGAAAGTATGTAATGGTTTACCTTATTTGCACAGGTGTCAAGATATCTCTCAAAACAAATATCAGCTTTAGAAGCTATTTTATTTTAAACAGTAATATACAGTTTTGTGACTTTTACGTAGGTATAATTAACTTCAGAAACTATTTCATGTGAAAGAACAATATTTAGTTTTGAATTTTTTGCATATTTTATAGCAAAATATGTTTAAACTGAATAAAAATATCAGTACTAATATTTCAATTAAGTTATTTAACTTATATACTCATTAAGCTGCACCTAAAATGCAACATTTCATAATGTTAGTCTCACAGACAGATGTTACCGTAAGCACCAGGTTTTCACATGTTACCAACTAAAAGTTAAACATCACCAGACATTGCACTGAAATGTTGTATCAGATGCACTCATGGTGGGCGAACAATTGAAGCACCGACCAAACATGCAGTTTCTTCATAGCCAATCACTCAGTTGAGATGCCTACAGTTTCAACATTCTAAAATTTTTATTTAGGTGTCTTGTATTACCATATAATGTATTTTGACAATGGTTGTGTGCATTTTAACCCCAATTGGACTGCCAGAGCATGCTCCATCTCCTTTGATGGTCTGATCACATTTGAATTCATTAATCCAGAAATAAATGGTCTTAAGTGGTGGTGCTGAGTCCATGTGAACTTCAATTCTCTTTTGAATGGTGTGGCAGTGCAACCCATCAAATTAAAATGTTTAATAACAGCATGACACTCTGCTTTCTCAATTTTCAGTTGCAGTTGACACATTGACCAATTAGATGGCTATCAACAATGATCTATAAGTTGTACATTGTTGAAATTCTTTATATAATACTTTTAATGATAAAAATTAACAACAATGGATTGGCAACAAGAATTTTCCACTTTACCAGACTTATCAATGTTACCTTACATGGTCTAGGAGGTACATGCCAGGTTCTGGTTCCCGAGTTCATTAGTTGAAATTGGCAGAGGGGTAATGGATTTTTTCAGGCTTGAAGATCTTTAGTATGGCTTCCTTTGGAAGGGAAGGAAATTCTGTGGTCCTATATCATAGATGTATGGGATGTACAGAACTTCAAGCATAATAAAGAAACTTCTGAGCAACATTTCAAGTCCAATGAGAATGGAATGGGGCGTTGGGAACTGCGGCAATTAAAGAGTACCTATAAATAAAAGCTCAATTTAAATTTCAAACTTATCAAACCACCCTGAATATATAATTAAAAAGTGATTTTTAGGAGAAAACAGAAAAGCACTATAAGTAGATGAAGATGTTCTTCAGATGCAGCGAGAAGTGAGAATATTTACAGATGTTGTAGATAAATCAGCAAATTCAGTACTATAATACATTTTATTTAATATGTGATACTAAAAAGTGTTAAAGGGAAAAGTAAACTTTAGTGCACCCAGCTATTTGCTCTCAAAAATTAAGATGTGAATGAAAACTCTTAGGGGTGAAAAGTGGCTCTTGAAAGAAAAACCATTGGATAGAAACAGAAGAGAAACAATACTGGCCATGGCATTTTGGAATTGGCTCTTTTGATAACACAGGAAAGTTTTCTTCCATACTTCATGATTTTAGGTTTGCCTCTAAAATGTATGGGAACAGACGAATGGACATAAACAAAAATTTCTATTGCACTATAATGCTTTTGTGTTTTTAATGATAACAATGTGAGGTCTCTGCTGCCTTGTTAATAATATATAGGCGTGTGTGGACAAGATCTCATTTGTGCATCTGTCCATCATAATCCCTCTATACTGGACTGCAACAAAATGCATAGCACCACTAGTGACCTCTATAAATGGTGTACAGTGTTATGATACACCAGAGCTTATCTGTGTGCCATGGTCCCCCTACACTATGCTGCAGCAATGAAATGTATAGCACCACCACTGGACTATAACAAGTTGTGTAGCAACAGTAGTGAACTTACATAATGGTGGTACTATATATATATTAGTCCAGTGAAGAGAGACCATGATCATGATGAGCACACACACACACAGATTAGCTCTGGTCTATTATATAGCACTGTATACCATGTAATAGAGGTTACTATGATTGTGTTAAGGATAGTCACACAGTTGAGCTGTGGTGTATTGCCCGCCCAGCTCAAGAAAGCAAGTCAGAGGAATGGTAATATAATCACTTTTGCGGATTTTATGCTCACCTTCAAGATATGATAGGTTGCTGTGTTCACAGTTGTCACATAACTCACCCATTCACAAAACCTCGCTGTATTTAATGAAATGAGCAGCATGGGTGACTCATGTGCACTCTCATACTCTTTTCATAGTAAACAGAAACACTACCAGAGCAGATAAACAGTTCAAGCTCCTCTCCCCTTCATTCCTGGCTAGCCTTCTTGCGTTGGTCAGACTGCGCCATAGCACCCTTGTCATAGGTTTTTCAAGCTCCTCTCTCCTTCATTCTCGGCTGGCCTTCTTGTGGTGGGCAGTCTTTACCATAGCACCCTTATCATAGGTTTACTACATGCAAATGAACCTGAAACCTGTTAAAGAGACTTCTGAGCAGAATAAAGGGTATTTCATGTCCAGTATATAATAGGATGCTGAGAAAAATGGCTGTAACAAAATGTATAGCACCACTACTGACCACTAGCAAATGGTACCTGGTACTTGGTACTATGATAGTTTAGAGCTTATCTTAATAATTGAGAGAGTGAATTGTAAAGTCAACTTTCTCACCAAAATTGTTTATTGTATTTGTGTTCTACTGGTTCAGGATGTAAGTTTTCCAATAGCCATGACATATTTTGTTGACAGTGACATTATGAAGTATAAAATATGTACTATAAATGTATGTATAGTCTAGGAAGTGATGTCCTTTGTGTTTATTGTGGTACCAGGAACAAGTAGTACTACTACATCTTCAAGGATTCATATAAGTGTTGTGTTCAAAAAGAAATCAAACTTCTACTGTATCACCTTTATTGCATATTGTACTACAATTTAAGCATTATCCCCCTCAGTTAACCCCTCTATTGTCAATATACTGTTCCCACGGTTTCTTCCATTTTTGAAGTGCATTTCTGGTGTGGTGTGCAGATCTCTCATCACATTGTTCTAAATCTTCTCTATGGTTTGGAAATTACATTCTTTCAATGTGCTTTCAGTTTGGGAAAAAAGAAGATCTGGAGTTAGGTCCAGGGAATATATGGATGGGGCATGGGATGATTATGGTGTTTGCTAGATAGCTGCAGTGTGATGCGTGAACCGTTGCATTTTCATGATGCAACATCCAATTCAGGTTTTTCCACAAATCAGTACTCTTCCTGCATGCAAGGATTCCCTGGTAGACCTTTTTGTTTACCATCTGACCTAAGCGCTACAAATGCAGGTTGAGAAAGCCTTGTAGTCAGAAAACACAAAGGTCATCTTGATCTTTGATTGAATTATGCTCACTTCTTTTGAATGAGGTGACCCTTTGCCTATCCACTGAAAGTTGTTCCTTCATTTATGCATCATAGCTGGAAGCCCACATTTTATTGGCTGTTATGTTCTTAAAAAAGTTTTCATTTTTAATAGCAGTTGGAAGCACTTACTCACAGATTTCAATATGACTCTCTTCCTGATATTCAGTTAACTTGGCATGAATTTTTCACTGACACAACACACCTCAAAGTTTGTCACTAAAACTTTGCATATTAGGGTTTTGATATGATTGATGCTTATGTTGAGTTTACAGAGGGGAACTCAGTGGTAGTAAACAAAAAGTCAATATTGTATATTATTGGCTGTGGCCCAATGTGTGGTTGGTGCTGGGTAGTTGGAGAGACAAATAAAAATAAGCAGACAATTGTATTGCTGTCATTCAGCATAAAAAGCACTACTGATAAGTAGAATCTTCTGGGTATTTCCCTTCTTCCTACCTCCTAAATATTCTGAAGTTTGTTTTGGAAAATTCTAGTGATTTTATAAACCAGTATACTTATGAATGAGGGAATCAGTAAGTTATAGATATGAAGAATGCATCTCTGATGTGACATTAAATGTACTTCTAGGAGTGATTGTGTGACTACAGTTGGGATTTACAGTAAGTGCTATTTCATAAAAAATTAGGTATATCTTGTATTTGACTCCCCAGTGAGTAAAACGTTTGAAAAGGCTGCTTTGTTCATATTTTATTATGGAGCTACTTTATGATGAAAAGTGAAATGGCAGAGAAAACTGGACATTATTTATATATATTGGTTTTATTTTTCAAACTGTGGATTTTCTCGCAAATTTGGTTGGTTGACCAGATGTGATAACAAATCATAGATTTGTCTGTGTTTAGAAGTTCCATGCTAAATATTTGGAGAATATTGATGAACTGAGGCAGTCTCAAAACATGCATGGGAAATAAGTTAACTTTTAGTGATGTTCTTAGTGTTACAATTCCAAATGAAAAAGCAAGACTAATTGAAACACATAAAAATGTCTAAATGATGTCATCCTCTATACTGTCCTTCTCCCAATATTTACAAAATCCTCTTAATGTGCATAGTATCTACTCAGAAGGTTTGTAGTCACCTGGCCCAAATGACCTGCTGTCGATAGGCCCTTAAACCACCACTGTCACTCTCTGTTACAGTCCTTGTGCACATATTGGTTTCTGTATAGATGTCATTAAATCAACTACTGTGTTTGTGAATGCTGCTCCAATGCATGGAGGAAATGAAGGAGGTGTAAATTATGAAAAGTAGAAAAAGAAGTGGAATAGGCAAAGCAGATGAGTTTGTGAAATGTGCATTGAGCAGTAATCAATAAAGTATGTTTCATAACATATCGAGATTTAACTGTATTGGATCACCACTAATATAGACCTCTCTTTGTACAACCTACATCTGAAACTTGTAAAATTACTAGGAAACACAGCATGGGACCACTTAGAAGCCAAATCATTTGAACATATAAATTATAATGTCAAAGAGAAAGTTTATCGTCAAAATAAGAAACTAAAACATAATCATCATCATTGGCCACCAAAACATAACAAAATTTCAGCAAAGAACACATCCCTAGACAATGTAATTCATCTCTCAAAGCAAAATTTTAACAATGAAGAAATAGATGTACTTAACCAAGGCCTAAAAACATGTATAACATACTCCAGCAACCCGGATGAATTCATTGCAGATATAAAATTAGCAGTAGAAGGCTTGGAAACTATGGACAAAAATATAATTAGGAAAAAATCAGCTCCTATATTGGAAAACTTAATAAATAAAAAGCCAATAAAACATTTGAAACAAATTCAGATAATTAAATCTTTAAGGAAAAAGGATGTAATCTTCTCAAGGGCTGATAAAGGGAACAAAATAGTAATCTTAGATACAGCTAGATACAAAGAAAAAATGTTAGAGTTACTACAACAAAAAGAATTCCAGGAAATAGATTCTAATCCACTCAACCGATGCATAAAAGATGTACAAAAAACCATCATTAATAGTAAAATTTTAACAACTACAGAACAAAAAACTATCAAACCGGACAACACTACCCTTGCAAGAATATAAGGTTTGCCTAAAATACATAAACCCAACATACCCATGAGACCCATTGTAAATAATATAAACACTCCTACTTACCTTCTGGCAAAAAGGCTATCCAAAAAATTTCAGTCCTTTCCACAATTCCATACTCTGAGCATAAAAAACTCTTTAGACCTGGTAGAAAAAATTCAAAATCTTAAACTAAAACCTCATGACACTTTAGTATCCTTTGATGTCCGCTCCCTCTTCCCTAGCATTCCATTAGACAAACTTTTGATTCAACTGAAAAAATGGCTAAATTCTATAAACCTGGATGCTAATGCAATAGAATACTATTTGGCATTGACTGAATTATGTATACATCAAAATTATTTTGTCTTTGATGGGAAACATTATAAACAAATTTCAGGACTAGCTATGGGAAGCCCGCTATCACCATTTTTGGCCAATCTATACATGAGCTTTTTCGAAACACATATTACTAAAGCCTTCCCTCATATTTTTAAAACATGGTACAGATACGTAGACGACATTTGCAATAGTGCCTACAAACAAATAGATGATGCTTTGAAACTACTCAACCTGCAAGAACCCAGCATACAATTCACAGTGGAAACTGAAGAGGACTGTACTCTTTTTTGGACCTTAAAATCACAAAAAGCAATGAAAAACTAGAATTTGGCATTCATAGAAAAGCAACACACACAGATAATTACATCAAAGCAAATAGTTTCAACCCAATTCCACACAAACATGCAACCATCAACAGTCTGACACACAGATTAGTAAATCTACCCCTCAGCCAGCATGAATATCAAAACGAATACCATCAAATCTTAAAAACTGCAATTAAAAATGGATATGGAAAAACCTTGTAGATAAAAAAACTAAAATCATTCAAACTTCAAAAGAGATTAAAACAGATCACAGCTCTCACACCAATAAAACAAGGAATTAGATTTGCTAAATTTACTTACCACCCCTGGGCCACAAAAAAGTTCCAAAAAATATTCAAGAAATACAATATAACATTGGCACCAAATAACAATTACAACATTAAAAACCTACTTCACAGTAATAATACTGATAAGATAAAACCAGAGGAAAAGTCAGGCATTTACAAGATTAAGTGTAAAGACTGTGAAAAAATTTACATAGGGAGGACAAAAAGAAACATAGGCACTAGAAAGAAAGAACAGTTCAGGCACTTAAGATACAAAAATATTGATAGGTCCACAATAGCAGCTCATTTCTGGTCTGAAAATCATGAAATTGAAGATAGCACAGAATTACTAAAATACATACAAAAACATAGTGAACTCGTCATATGGGAGAGGATATACATAGAAATACATAAAAACCAACTAATGAACTTTGAAATCCCGCTAGAAGAGAATCCCACATTTCAGTTCATCAATAAATCAACAGATGGCAGCAACAACCCCAGAATTACCCACACCGCTGGATCTAGCTTCAGTCGCACAAGAGCCGTAGATGCAAACGAAGATTTGCAAAACATGTCCTCAAAATAGGTACAAAAGTGAAGCAGATGTGTAAAACATACGACTCATATAAAATTTAATAATGTTTCATAACATTTATTCACCCATTATTAAACTAGTAAAATTAATTTAACAAGCACATGGACATGTATTTCTGAGTGTTAGTGCAATAAAAAGATAGTGTAACATTTAGAGGTAATGGTAGCAGTTTGTTGAGCTCCCAAACATGAACAATATAGGGAAAAGAGGAAGTTTCTCTGTTTCTGAAGTTTCTCTGTTTCTATCAGATGTCAAGCATTGCCTACATGCAGGCCTGTTCTTGGGCCAGAATTACTAAACTGATGAGCCATTATGTAAAATTATTTTATATATCATGATGTAGATACACTTTTGTACAATTAGTTCATTAAGGAAAAGCTGATTATTTTCTTAATTTGATTAAAATTTATCAGGATACTTTTTATTAAGACCAAACTAAATCTACAATAATATTTGCTTTCATTCTTCCACAACTTATCTTTGTTCAGTAAATTTTAAAAATACAGTAGAAGCCGGAAATAATGTGGTTGTTGGGGACGTCCTTTACCCCTGCGTTACAACTTTACCACGGTGTATAGCAAGTTAGCACTAGAACAGACAAAAATTAATGTCTCATAAATGGAAGAGCAATGATAAATTACAGTGCAGTATTAAACTCTCGTATACAAGCTAAATTTTTAAAGTACTTTCAAAATGTGTTACGGTTATGCTGAAAGACGTATTCCAGTCTGTAATTTATCTAATCAGGTAACGCACTTATTAGTAAAGCAGTACAGTCCTTCCAAAGAATGTCCACACAATTTACCTGACTGAATTAGTTCTGCAATCTTTTTGTATTAATGCAAGCTAATTGCAGGTGCAAATAAATTTACTCAAGTTCAATAACAGATAGACTGTCTTCTTCATTGCATACATTTAGAAAGAATGTCATGGTTTTCTATAAGCATTTCTTCTTCAGTTTAAAACCCAATTCTTTCACTATTCTGTTTTAAGGATTACTTACTGCCCTAAATGGTAATGCTTTTTCTAAAAACAGTAAGTAATTTAGCTATGGTAGAAGCACCTCTTTCCTGAGCATAAAAATTTGAATCATTCTTTTAACGACATACTTGTTGAAGTAACTAGATCTATTACTCGATTGAGATCATTGTGCTTTTTACCCGGAGTTTTAAAAATGTGTTCTGATTTTAATTCTGTTTGTTTCTTTAACAATTCTTTTCACTGTTCCGACACACCTGTGTCATCTGATATGCAATTTAGCTTTTCAAATCTTTTTGAAAGAATCTTCAGTTGTAACCCGTTCAGTGCATTTAGCTTCTTTCTTTATAAATGCTCATACATTTGAAACAATTTCTCGAATATGACTGTGTAATGTTTTGGATTGTAACTTACAAGAAACACTGCTGGCATAATTAATTTATGCAATGATCAATGTGTGTTATTTTCGCTGTACTTACTCCTCATCGAAAGGCTATAATTACTCACATGTCTTCAATAGCAGGCTGCACAAAACACAACTGTGAATAAGCAAGGACTGTGTCTCAGATACAGATGACATCACTACCTTCCTTCTCCAACTTTAGTGTGTGATTTCATTAAATAATAATAATAATAATAATAATAATAATAATAATAATAATAATAATAATAATAATAATAATAATAATAATAATAATAATAATAATAATAATAATAATAATAATAATAATAATAATAATAATAATAATAATAATAATAATAATAATAATAATAATAATAATAATAATAATAATAATAATAATAATAATAATAATAATAATAATAATAATAATAATAATAATAATAATAATAATAATAATAATAATAATAATAATAATAATAATAATAATAATAATAATAATAATAATAATAATAATAATAATAATAATAATAATAATAATAATAATAATAATAATAATAATAATAATAATAATAATAATAATAATAATAATAATAATAATAATAATAATAATAATAATAATAATAATAATAATAATAATAATAATAATAATAATAATAATAATAATAATAATAATAATAATAATAATAATAATAATAATAATAAACAATAATAATAACAATAATTATATATCAGAAGCATAAAAAATGTCTTCCTTACATTTGCCTCTAAACTCCTTTAAGTTATACAAGGGGTTCTCAGTTAACCATTTGTACTGTTTCTCCTTAAACAGTTGAGTAGGTAATTTGTGTATTCTTACGGGAAGTACATTAAAGAGTTTTATGCCACTTATTTTATAATACTGAGAGGTCTTCTGAAGCCTATGAAAGGGCATATCTAGTATTTTCATGTTGCGCATATTCTATGTATATATTTCATTTCTTATGTTATAATTTTGTATATTTTCTTTGATATATGAGCTGGTGAAAGAGATTGCAAGGCAGCACTTACAGCCAAGGCCAAAAGCAAAGAATGGTGGTACTGTTACCTTCCTGGAATGCAGCGGTCAGTATCAACGAATTGGGTTACTGGTGAACATAATACTGCAGGAACTCCGTTTGCGGAATATTTTTATCTCAACTTTCCAATAAAGAAACAAAATACTTAACTTTTTTTTAAATGGGGACTTACTTCTACCCTCTATTGTCTTTATGATAATTTAATTAATTGCATTTTCTATTACTTCATCGTTTGTCCAATATTGCATTTCCACCTCTTGGACCTTCCTTCAGTATCCTTTCCAATCCATCATGGTTACAGAAGAGTTTGGTTCTATAGCAATTTGCCACAGATTTGTGGCTCTCCAGTGATATAGTGTCCTCTCAAAACATGCTTTATTTTTTCCCAATTGGATTGGGCATCAATTTCCTTCAGATCACCGTCATATGGGGGTAGACTAATGTGTCCCGTTCTGAGCGCCATAACATCCGCAACATACGCCTTTCTCTTAGATTTGTTGCAAACTGGTTAAGTAATAATTATTAAACTTGAAATTGCTCAAAGTTAAATGGCATGCATGTGAAAGCTTAGCATATTAGCCACTAGATATGAGAGTGTATAGCACATTTCATATTCCAAAGTTGTCATCTGTGTTTGCGGAATTAGGCAAAACCTACAGAATGAGGACTCCTCTTGGGACCCGAGCGCTCAAGAAATAGTATGTGTATAGTATATCAGGAGTTGTCATTTAAAGTAAAAGCTGTCCAAAGCAATAATGGAGAAAAGGAACTCATATATATGCATAGAAGAAGTCATATGACTTAAGCACACAGAGCCGCCATAGTTCAAGATTATACGAATTTGTAAAGGAAACTTTTACATAAGTTAACTTCTCTACTCTTAAGTTTGTAGGAGTTATAATTTTGCTTTCTGCAAAATGGTGTAGAATTTTTAGTAGAATATGTTGGTCGCATCACTGTTTTTAAAAATATACTTAAAATATGTGTAGTGTTCATAATAATAAAATATGTGAAATTAAAGAAAAAATTCAATGAATAAGTTTGTTATTTTTGACACGAAATTGTGTTTATAGGTGGAAAGTTGCATTTACTGTTTGCTTTCAGCATCATCGTGTGAGGTATGCTGCTTGTAATGCCATTAGACAAATGACAACAGATTTTATGCCAGTATTCCAAAACAAATTTCATGACAAAGTAGTTCCTGCACTGCTGATGGTAATGGATGATAATGATAATCCCAGAGTACAGGCACATGCTGGAGCAGCATTAGTCAACTTCAGCGAGGGCTGTCCCAGGAACATCCTATTACAGTACTTGAATGCTATTATGACTAAGCTGGAATTTGTGCTTAATGCCAAATTAAAAGAGGTAAGACTCATTCTCATATAACTTCTGTACCTCACTTTTTAAACATTTTTACTTAAGTTACTAAATAGTCACCATAAGGAGGAAGTATTGCATTCCATCCAAAAATTCAATGTTGAGATTTTCCCAAAAATTAATGTTTTGGCCTACTGAATTAAAATGAAATTTTAGAGAAAAGTGTGTTGGTGGGTCAGTGTGTGCATGCATGAATTGAAAACCAGTTAAATGACAGATTTGATGTTCAGTTTCTTTCAAGAGTGATCCATTTTCTCATCTTGAAAGCACAACATACAATTTGGAGAAGTAAGTATTCCAATTCTATATAGGTTTTTTCCTAGACAGTCATCTCCTATTTTATGCCTCATACTAGCAACTGCAGATTTTCTTGGTAGGTCCAGCATTTTATAAGGATTATCTAATAGTATTTTTATTTTTCTATTTCCAATTTTCTCGATTAGTTAAGAAGTGTAGCTATCAGAGTCTGATAAGATAACAATAAAGTATAACATTGAAAGAAGCATAGAGACAGTGAAGCACAACTTAGCACAAAAGTGAATCGAGAAGATATTCACACACACTGCTTCACTCACACTGTTTTTTATCACAGGACATGTTTCAAGAGCTTTTGCTCTTATCATCAGCTGGAACTCGACTCAAAGCATGGTTTTTCAAAGCCTTGGGTCGAGTTCCAGCTGATGATAAGAGCAGAAGTTCTTGAAACATGCCCTGTGAGAAAAAACAGTGTGAATGAAACAGTGTGTCAATATCTTCTTGATTCACTTTTGTGCTAAGATAACAATAGCCGTGCATTTATGTAGCCAGTTGAAAATATTCTGGAGTGATTAACGAATAGCTGAAATTTTGCCATCAAAAGTTGTAGGATCCTTCCCAGCATGTTTATAAAAAGAGAAGGACTGACTTGTTCCACCAAAACCTGTCCCAGTGCCTGCAAAAAGGGATCCACCTGTATACGCATATATATGTGCATACATGTGTGCTTGTGTCCACTGTTCGGTAGGGTAATTTGTATGCATGTATTTTCTAAGGCTAAAAGTTTCGCCACAGCATCAAAGGAGGCTTCATTTTTATTAATTGGCTTATTTAAATTTAGTTTGTAATCAGCTTTACCGCTATCATATATACTTACAGATTTCTGGGTTTTCAAACGTATCTATTACTTTTGTAACCTCTTGTGTGAATCCAACTTGGGTTTTCATAGTACAGTTTGGTAAGTGATATTTATCCCATTTATCTGAGTGTGGGAGTCTTTTTAAGTTTTTGATAACTAAGCAATGCCTGTTGTTAAAGTTCTGTTATAATTGGTTTATTTGAGGAAACTATGTGAAGAGCTTCAAGTGGTGTACTTTTTGTTGTTCCTGTTATTAAGTGTAGGACTTGATTTTGTTATGTTCCAAGATAATTTTGTTTGTTTTTTATGCTGCTATGAGGATTTCTCCACCATATTTTAAGACTGGCTTTATGTAACTATTGTAAGGTATATTTAAAGCTTTTCCTGGAACCCATTTTGCACCTACTCATTTTTTCAATAGTTTGAATCTTTTGGTTTCTTTTTCAGTTATATAGTCTATATGATTTTTACAAGCTAATTTCTTGTCAAGCTGTACACCTAAGGTTTTTGTAAAACACTCAAGCTACTGACAGTGAAGCAATCCAAATATAATAAACTTCAACATTTGGTAACAACCAACTTCAATTATCTGTTTTATAAATTGTTGAATCCTCTGGGAGTGGTTCCATAATATTTATGTTTTCATCACAGCCTCAGCTGGTCAACTGACTTTTTCACTTCTGTTAAACGAGGGATAGTTTACTGTCGTGCAGCCATCTACTGGAAACAAAACAAACTTATTGACTGAATCTGAAAGATACCTTTCTCCAAAGCTTAGAAGAATGTCTAAATAGCACCACAAATAAAAAGAGGGACCCATAGTAATAGGTGATTTCAATATAGACATATTAATAGAAAATAAAAATAAAAGACTATTGTTAGAAATGCTAAACAGCAATAATCTTACTCTGACAGAGACAGAACCAACGAGGGTAACTAGAAGCTCTGTGAAATGTGTTGACTTTATGATATGTAATTTAAACAAGGAATGTTATGAAACTAGAATAATAAGAAACGGAATAAGTGACCATTATGGCCAACTAGTAGATAGTAAAATATTAGGCAAAATAAAAAGTAAAGTAAACAGTCTAATAGAATTTAAAAGAAAAGTAAACAAAAACTCCTTAGAAGTATTAAAAGACAATATCAAAGAAACAAAATGGCTTGAGATATACGAAAAATCTAATATTAATGAAAAGTACGAACGTTTTGCTAAAAATATAGAGAAATGTCTAGATACAGTAATGCCTATATGTAGGGTAAAGGGAAAGTTACAAAAGTGTGAAAACTGGGCTACCAAAGGTTAACTATATATAAAAGATGTATGCAGTTTCTAAAAAGCCTGAAACACCCAAAACTAGATCATAAATCATACACTTATATCGAAAAATACAGAGAGACACTTAATAAAGTAATAAACGAAGCAAAAGTGCAACACAATAAAATACTAATACAAAATGCAGAAAATAAAACCAAAGCAACATGGAATATCATAAAATCATTACACGAAGAAACAAAACAAAAATGGGAAGAAAATATCTGCATTGAGGTTGAAAATAGACAGATAGAGAACCCAATAACCATAACAGAGAAATTTAATGGTTATTACATCAATATAGTAAAGAACTTAGGTATCAAAATATGTCAGTCTGATCAAAAAATTGAGAACAATATTTCTAACTCGATGTTGTTACGTGAAGTAACATACGAGGAAACTATAAAATAGATAAACACACTAAAATGTAAACGCTGTTGTGGATTAGATGAATTTTTAAATGAAATGTTAAGGCACTGTAAACACGAACTTGCAGATATAATTACATATATAAGTAATCAATCATTTATATCAGGAACATTTCCTAATGCACTAAAAAGTAATAGACCGATATATAAGAAAAAATATTCAAAACTAGCATTATAAAATTATAGACCTATAACATTGTGCTAGAGTTTTTAAAAAATAATAGGACTATTTCTAGATCAGTTACAGTGATTTTGTAGGGAATATAAAATAATTTCAGACTATCAATTCGGTTTTCAAAAAAAGAAATCAACTGTACAGGCAATATGCAAAGGAAATGACATTATACATGCATTAAACAGAAAAGAATATGTAGTGGCAATTTTTCTTGATCTGACAAAAGCTTTCGATTGCGTAAACATAAATCAACTAATTACCAAAATATAAAATTATGGGATAAGGGGCATACCATTAGGTTGGCTGAAATCATATCTTCAGGACAGGGAGCAGTGTGTGAAAATAATAAATAATTCAAATGGTAAATTGGACAAAATTAGATCTTCATTTCAGAAAGTAACTTACGGTGTACCCCAAGGCTCAAAACTTGGGCCCTACTTATTCCTTATATATATGAACAGTATATTCAAAACAATAGTAGAAGCAGGGGGATTGGCCATTAGATATGCTGATGACATTACAATCATATTGAAGGGAAAAACGGAAAGTGAAGTACAAATTAAATCCAATCTTATACTTGAAAAAATTAGTAGTGAGTTAGGAAAACTAGGAATGGTAATAAATACAAGCAAAACAGAATGGATGCAAATCACCTTAAACAAAGAAACCCAATCACATATGCAATTAACATTAGATAATAAAAAAATACAAGAAGTAACAAAAACAAACTTCCTTGTACTAATAATAGATAACAAACTAAATTGGAAACAACACATTGAAAAAATAGTAAAGAAAATAAATATGGGACTATATTTTAAAACAGGCAGCACAACAAATAAATAGAGAAACTCTGTTATAAATTTACTATGCAGTCCTACACTCTAATTTATGCTATGGGGTGATGTAATAGGGAAATGCGCAGATAAAAGCAACGATAAGAATATTAAGACTCCAGAAATATGCCATCTAAACTAAAACAGATGGATTTGTGTACAAATGTTTATAAAACTTTGAATGTATTAACATTTACAGCATTGTATATATATTTATATATCTGAGTGCATTAAATATGTGACAGAAAACTGTAGGAACTAAAATAAAAACATGTACATACTGTAACGGGAGCGCTGGAACACCCTGTGAAAGCAGCTGGCAGCGGAAGGCAGGGGGAGGTTCGGTTAGTCACACCTCCTCCTCGTTTGTCTTGTAGTGGTGACAGACTGTGGTCAGGGAAAAAACATGACTGTGTCGCCTGTTTTCTCTACACCTGTTTCTGGAAATTACGTAATCTGGAACATTCTCCTGGTCACTAGAAACCGGCGATATTCCTATATAAAGAGAGTTACAGACAGACGGAGTCAGTCAGTTAGTCAGTTGTTGGTTTGGTCAGTCAGTTGGTTAGTGAGGACAGTTCTTGGTGTAAGAAGGCAGTGTTAGTCAGTGTTTGACGTGCTAGCGAAGGACGTGTTAATGAACGAGAAGACTGTGCGTGCATCGCGAGTACAAGGAAATTGTAACGGACGAACTGGTGAATTGTAATTGTGTGCAGCACGTAATTCTGTGTAATTGGCAAGTGTTTAACTGTAAGTCGGTGGAAATAAAGAACATTGTTGAGTGGTGTAATTGGACTTTTTATTTCACGAACCCACAAAGTCACACTGGTGTCAGGAAGCGGGAAAACAACATCACCGAACATTACAACCATGGACGCGGCATTGGAAAATTTTTTGGAGAAGATGATGGAAATGAAGGCCGAACTAATCTCGGAAATGAAGACGGCTAAAGACAACATCACCAGGAAGATGGAAGAAATGCAGGCCGAATTAACAGAGACGCTGGAGACTAGAAATAACCTGGCCGCGGAACTGAAACTAATCAGGACGGCTAGGTACAACATCGCCGAGAAGATGGAACAAATGAAGGCCGAGTTAACCACGGAAATGAGAGCAGCGAATGACGGTCTGGCTACCGAAATGAAGGTGGCGAACGAGGCTCTCGCCGCAAAGTTTGAGGAACGTTTGGCCGGTGTCGCGAACCTGGGCAAACGGAAGGGTCAAGTAGACGACCGCCTTAATGATTTAGAGGAAAAGGCCGACAACATCGCAAAACCCCTCACCCGCCTGACGGAGGAAAACCGGCCTTATGTGTGGACGGAGGACGCCGAAGACGCTTTCCAGCACCCGAAGGGGACCCTGTGCAATGCTCCAATTTTGGGTTTCCCACAACCGGGTGGCGCCTTCATTGTGGACACCGACGCCAGCGACCATTGCATTGGAGGTGTCCTACCGCAGATCCAGGACGGCCACGAGCGCACAAGAGTGGAAGAGGAGGAGCGTGCCGCAGCAGTCCGAGTAGTTGTGGCAGTGCCTGCTGAAGGCTGGGATAGCGCAGGCCTGAGGAGGGAGCAGCTGGCGGACGCAGACTTGGGGCCACTCTTGAGGGAAATGGACGCAGGGACGAGACCGACCTGGGAGGACATCGCACCGAGGAGCGCCACCTACAAGTCGCACTGGGCCCAATGGGACTCGTTGAAGACCAGAGAGGGCGTGCTGTTCCGGTTATGGGAGTCACCCGATGGAAAGACACAGAGAAGACAGTTGGTACTTCCCCGGAGCAAGGTCCCGGAAGTCTTGGAGGAAGAACACGCCGGTACTTCAGGAGGACACCTGGGAGCGAACCGAATGTTTCACAAACTACGGCAGCGCTACTTCTGGCTCAGACTCCGGGCAGATGCTGGTGGTACACCTGGACCGCCTCGCACGCTACGATGGGGCTGTTCGAGGCGTACAGCTTTGAGGAGGGAGCAGTGTAACGGGAGCGCTGGAACACCCTGTGAAAGCAGCTGGCAGCGGAAGGCAGGGGGAGGTTCGGTTAGCCACACTTCCTCCTCGTTTGTCTTGTAGTGGTGACAGACTGTGGTCAGGGAAAAAACATGACTGTGTCGCCTGTTTTCTCTACACCTGTTTCTGGAAATTACGTTATCTGGAACATTCTCCTGGTCACTAGAAACCGGCGATATTCCTATATAAAGAGAGTTACAGACAGACGGAGTCAGTCAGTTAGTCAGTTGTTGGTTTGGTCAGTCAGTTGGTTAGTGAGGACAGTTCTTGGTGTAAGAAGGCAGTGTTAGTCAGTGTTTGACGTGCTAGCGAAGGACGTGTTAATGAACGAGAAGACTGTGCGTGCATCGCGAGTACAAGGAAATTGTAACGGACGAACTGGTGAATTGTAATTGTGTGCAGCACGTAATTCTGTGTAATTGGCAAGTGTTTAACTGTAAGTCGGTGGAAACAAAGAACATTGTTGAGTGGTGTAATTGGACTTTTCATTTCACGAACCCACAAAGTCACAATACATACACATAACACAAGAACAAAACAAAATTATTTCTTAAACAGATTTAGAGGAACATTAAGTAACAAAAATATAGTAAATAAATCTAAAGAATTGTACAATCATTTACTGAATCAAATAAAACAGATAACAGAAGAAAAATTGAAACTTAAAGCAATTAAAAAGTACCTCGTAGAAAACCCAGTCTACTCTATAGATGAGTGTAAAATGTTAAATAAGGCTTAAGTAGTATATGCACCCTCTGCTTATTTTATTATTTTTATATTATTGTGTACACATTGTATTTGTTAAACCTGTTGAAGTATCCTATGTATTCTGGATCATATGGATGAAATAAAAGGTAAATAAAGGTGTTAAAGGTACAGAATGAAGTGTGAGGCCAGAGCGAAGCCTGAGCGAAGCCAGAGCAGAACCGGAGGCCAGCCGGAACCTAGCCAGAGCAAAGCCAAAGCCAAGCCAGGGCAAAGATAGAGGGATTTTAGAATGAAGTCTGAGTGAGGTTATGGTGAAGCGGGAGAGAAACCAGAACGGAACCAGAGTGGAGCTAGAGCAAAGTGAAGGCAAAGCCACAGCAGAGTCAAAGGAAAGTTGAAGATAAGTTAAGTGAAAGGAAGAATTGTAAGGTTAAATACAGTTTTTGAAAGGGCGCTAATGACCATCGAGTTGAGCGCCCCTAAATTTTAATCATCATGTCACCTGCTCGTGGCTTTCCTGAACTTGGGATAGGACGCCTCCAATGCAATGGTCACTGGCATCGATGTCCACAATGAAGTTGCCACCTGATTCTGGAAATCCCAAAATAGGAGCACTGCAAAGTGTCTTCAGCTGCTGGAAAGCGCCTTTGTCGTCCTCCATCCACACATAAGGTTGGTGTTCCTCTGACATGTGGGTGAGGGGCTTGGCGATGCTGTAGAACCCCTTTATGAAGCAGTGGTAATAACCACACAGCTCCAGGAAACTCCAAGATATTAGCTCAGAAATCCATCTAATTATATTGCCATATATACACAGTATTTGTAGCTTCTTTATTACATTTTTCCTCCATGAAGTGTTATATGTAGATTTCAAATCTACAAAAGCTGCTATCCTATTCCTTCTACCTAACAAAATGTTTGTACACCTAAAGAAGGGTGTATTTTAAAAGCTACATTCAGCAGCTATTTTTCTACATAATTTCTTTGAATGTCAGTTACTCTTTGGCGCTGTCATAACACTTTCATTAGTTCATTATCAAATCACACTCACCAAAATGGCTATCAATTTTCCCATTTTTTTTAACTCATTCTCATTTGTGAAGCATCTCTTTTGGATTTGGGCATACAACGGTGGATCCATGTCTTGTCGCTGCTCACTGGTCAAATTAGCCATTACTGTCATCCTAAAAACGCTGAAAAAATAGCCACGCAGCATCCATTTTCTACTCCTTTTTTGTTTTTTCTAAAAGCATGTAAGGAACCCATGTTGCACACTTTTGATAATGCAGTTCCTCAGAAATGATGCCAAGCTGTTAAGCATTGCATGGCTTATTTCAGGATTAAGAGGAAGTTGAAACAGTTTCATCAAGCATAAGGTGCCGATTTATGTCCATAACACTACAAACCTCATTAACAATATCTGGAGTGGGTGAAGGGAGGGTCAACCATTTCATTGCTCATCATCGAATGCTTTTCTCCCTTCAATGAATGATTTACACCAAGGAGAGGATAAATTTCAGTCCCACTTTTATTTTTTCCTATCAGAAAAAATATAACAACTCAAACTTAAAAATCAGTGGTGGGAGCAAGTGGATTCTCCATTATCACGGGTGTTTTAATGTCCAAGCTGTAAAAATTGGCACCTATGAATTGCACAATCCTGTCAGCCAACCCAGATGAAAGTTTCTTGCAACTTTCTAACTTTTCTTATCTACTGTGTTTTAAAATATTTTTGAGACTTCCCTGTACATAAATATTCCAAATTATAAGACTGCACAAAAAGTTATTTCTGCAATTATTTTTAATAATTCTGCTAATTAATCTCCCCTTAATTTTTTCCCTGTTCACTTTATTCTTTTCCATTTTTGATAATAAATTTGTTAGCACTTGGATTCAGTGGTAATGTATCTAATTATACTTCATTGTAAACCTGCATCTTGCAGTTGATGGAGAAAGGAACTAAGCTGGTGCTGGAACAAGTTGTTACCACAATTGCATCCATAGCAGATGCATCAGAAGAAGATTTTGTTGAATACTATGACCACTTGATGCCCTGTCTAAAGTTTATTCTCCAGAATGCCACTTCAGCTGAAATGAAAATTCTAAGAGGAAAAGCCGTCGAGTGTATCAGCATGATTGGCTTGTCTGTAGGTGCAGAGAAGGTAAGTATTAAGTTCATTTTTATGTTATATACTTATATGTTCATACCGAAGTTCCCTTAGGTTCATACTATTTTTTTACAAGAAGAGGGTATGCAAATGATGTGAAATAGTTAACCTTGTTTATGCATGAAACACAGCTCTGAAACGATGATTACAGTTTAGTTATTGCCTGATACAAATTTGAGTTCTGATATTTTGGTTATGTTGTAGTTCATGGCTGCTGCTACAAAATGAGTTCTGATTCAATGGTTTTGGGGCAGTTCATGCCTGTTGCTAGCGAACAGAATTGTGATACATTGATTACAGTGTAGTTCATGCCTGGTACTAAAAACCAGTAATATATAGTGGCTATAGCATAATTAATACCTGGTGCTAGCAAATGAAATGAAATGTGTAGTATTTAACATAGTACACGAGATGAAAATGGGGCATCAGTGGAATGAGATGGCAGGGGAAACCAGAGATCCCAGAGAAAACCTCCTCCAGCGCTGTGTTGTCCACCGCAAATGTCACTTTGTGGTCGCCTGGGAACGAATCCTCCTTGATGAGACGAGCAGTCTAACCACTCATCCACTGTGTAGCCAATAACTTGAAAATTGAGTTCTGATACGTTGGTTATCGAATAGTTCATGCCTGGTGTTAGCTTAATTAATTATGACACATTAGTTATAGTGTAGTTCATATCTGTATCTGGCAAACTGAGTATGGGATAATTCATGCCTAATGCTAGCAAACTCAGTTCTGAATATGTTGGTTATAGTGTAGTTCATGCCTGATGCTAGCTAGCTGAGTTCTGTTTAACTGATTATGGTGCAATTCATGCCTAATATTCTCAAACTGAGTTCTGACATATTGCTTATAGTGTAGTTCATGATGCTATCAAACTTATTACGGATACATGCCTTATGCTAGCAAACTCAATTCTGATGCATAGGTTATAGTGTAGTTCATGCCTGGTGCTAGCAAGCTGAGTTCTGTTTAATTGGTTATGGTGCAGTTCATGCCTAATTCTAACAAACTCAGTTGATGCATTGGTTTTGGAGCACTTTATGCCTTGTGCTAGCAATCTGAGTTCTAATACATTGGTTATGTTTAATTTTTTCCTGATGCTAGCGACCTGAGTTTTCATACATTACTTATTCTGTAGTTCATGCCAGATGCTAGTAAACTGAGTTCTGACTCATTAGCTTTGAAGTTCATGCCTTATGCTAGAATACTGAGTAGTGATACATTGGTTACAGTGTAGTTCATTGCTGGGGCTACACATTAGTTTTAAACATTAATTATAGTGCAGGTAATGCCTGATGCTAGCAAACTGACTCCTTATACATTAGTTATGATGTAGTTCATACCTAATGTTGGAAAACTGAATTCTGTTTCATACCATGTAACTAACATTTTACCACTACAACTAAACATAGAGTTGTCCTTGATAATATATCTCCACAAAATAAAAAATAATATTCTAAAGTCCAGTCTAACATTTGAAAGCTCCTCACATATATATAATACAAGAAATAAAGGAAACTCAACAAAACCAACAGTGAACGTTTCAAATTATGGCCTGAACAGCTTAACCTCACAGCTTAACGTTATCAACTTATATAATGCGCTGCCACTGGAACTGAAGGAGTGCAGGAACATAATAGGTTTTAAAAGAGAAGTTGCTGAAAATTTACTGAAGGCATATATTGATAGCTAATAAAGTGTTACACATTTATAGCTGGTTTAAAAGCTGAACTGAATTAATGTCCCATAGAATATGTAGCTTCTATTTTTCTGTTAAGTTCTTTGTTACTATTATTTCTTGAGTTATAGTGAATGTCTGTATCTTTGTATGTTTCATATATGTTATTCTTGTATGGTAATACATTCCTACTATGAAAATGTAATATAAGTATTGTTAAGGGCTGTTTGCCATCATTTTATATTTTTGTACTGTTCCCTAGCATGAACTATGGCTCTGGGAACCTTTTCAGATAACAATAAATAAATAAATAAATAGTTAAGCTGTAGTTCATGCCTTATTCTAGGAAACTTAGTTCTGATACATTGGTTTTGGTGAATTTCATGCCTGGTGTTAGCAAACTGAGTTGTGATATGTTGGTTATGTTGTAGTTTATGCATGATGCCAGTGAAGTGGTGAACATGCTGTTAAAGACTCAGTGTGAAAGTGACCTTGAAGATGACGATCCTCAAATGCCTTACCTTATCGCCGCTTGGGCAAGAATATGCAAAATATTAGGTATGTATTATTTGATATTACAACCTTCTAAGTGCTTTCATCCAGACAAAAACTTCTACTTCATACAAATTATTCATTTTAAAATAATATTTTTCCAAGTATTTATTTTCCTTAGAAAGTTTTTAATTTATTTCGCATTTTAACAGTACATTCCGGTGCTTGTCCTGAATAATTTAATAAACTTGAAGCACTTAATGGACAATTCAGAGGTTCATAAGTAAGTCACAAATTCATGTTCGGATTACATGTTTTAGAAACTACTAACAAAGACAGTTTTTTCAATATTTCAGAATTTTCTTTCAGTTTTTAAATTTCTTCTTCTGTATTTACTAGGATGAAGCAATTTAACTTTTGAGCTTTCTTTTACATTTTGGATGTTGATTTTCTGTTTTATTTCTCAAACAAGGGATATGCAGGTTTTTCTAGTTTACAGAGTATACTATATGAATGTCAGAATTAGATTGAAAAAATCAATGCCATGGCCATGATTTGAACCATGGATCTCCTGGTCTCTGTTTGGTTAAATTTATTTGAGTTGATATTATTTTTATCCTAATATTTTGATGCTGTTAATATTAGTGGGTCATCAGATAGTCTATTACAAGTGTTTTGATTGCCAGTAATTTGTCTGAAACTTTGGTTTTGAATATGTTGTATAGGACTAAAGCATTTTTATTGTTTCTGTTGTGGTTTTCTTTTGTCATGCTTTCACTTTTTAATTTTGTGTATAGTTGTTTATGGAGCTGATGCACACAATTTTAACTTCAAAGGTCCAACTGTCTTTGGTTGTTGCATGCAACTTTGTCTCCTGGTATGAGTTTGTTGTGGCTTATCATGAGCAGTTGTCAGTTTTGAACTAGGTCAATGAATGGTTTGTGTTCCTAAACTTAAAAGCTATTGCTGACTTTTCTTCCTATTTCAATCTAACATTTCTAATATGTTTTTCGGCTCTGGTTTTTAGTTTTCTTTTGGTTTGCACTTCTTGAACATTTTTGCAATCTTTACAGTTTATTTGATATATTCCAGATCTATTCATTCATGAGATTTCATCTTTAACTTCTGAATTTAACAAATATATTAATCAATATCTACTTATTAGTGCCAAGGTGATAGTTTATTCTCTAAAGACAGATTTGAATTTCTTAAATCAATTTGCATGGCACAGGAATCCGCTGAATATGCTGTTGCTTTCTTTTTCCGAGGTGAATGTGCTTGCTTCCTTAATGGCTTTTTTAGTTAGCTTTTTCAGTTCTTTAGTAATGCAGATCATATTCTTCTTGTGTTTGTATGGTTTGATTTGTTAAAGTCATCAGAGACACAGAATGACTTTCCCCAACTAAACTCAAATACATCAGGTGCTACAGTTATTTATTTTTAATTAAAAATGTATTTTTGTGGTTATAGTTTCGTATATGTAGTTGTAATTTTCTTTGTCAAGTCTAACACCCACCACGTTAGTTTTATAAGTCTTATGACTTCACCTCTGAAGTGAAGCTCAGTACAGTGGAGTTGAACTATTCTTGTCAATAATTGGATTGTTATATGGCTAGTGTGAAGTAATAATTAATTTTCACCAATTAACTAATAACTAATACTTCTAAATGTTTCACAATATTATAACCAAATTCATAATAGAGCATGTAGGGATATTGTTACATTTCAGGCAAAAATTTTGGGCAATATTTGCCTCTGGTGATGGGGCCAGTAATGAAGACAGCATCAGTGATGCCTGAAGTTTCACTGTTGTATACTGACGACATGGAGGAATATGATCGAGACGAGTCACAGATTGTTTCATTAGGAGAGAAACAGAACTTTGGTATTAAAACATCAGGTATATAAATTTCCTTTAACCACAGCAGATAGTTCTATTTTAATATAAACAATTCACATAATACAATATTTAGGAAAGCTGAAACCAGAAAATCAGTTTTAGGACAGTACTGTATACATGCATATGCATTTATGTTGAGTTAGTGAACAGCAATGTTCAAAAACAAAAGGTGTCTAATAAAATTGCTCCAAACAAATTAGGAATAGGGCAGCTCATCTACATACTTTACTACAGTCAAACATGAATAATTCAAACTTTTATAATTCGAAATTGTGAATAATTTGAGCTTTAAGCAAAGTGCTTGGATATTCCTACACAATGCAATGTTAAAAAGTTTTCTGTAAATCAATATATTTTTTTTGATAATTCAATATAATGTTCAACGAAAGTGAGTGAAAAAATTATAGGTTAGCCAAACTTGCTGGATAACTTCCAGGAAGTGTGCCGCACTGTGGTCCCATTTCCATTCCTTGCTAAAATTCCAGGAATTTTAATCTTGTTGTAGTTCCAATTACCTCTCTTGCTGGCAAGGAATGTGCATTACTTTGTTCAATTCTAGGAACATGTTGCCAGCCAAAGGCACTCGCCATTGTGAACACTGCACCCCTTTCCATTCTGTTTATCTGCGGTCACATACAATTGGCCTTCATTTGCAGCAGATTGTATGTAACTTTCCATGCAGTACAGTGAGCATTTTTAAACAGTGTACTTGTCAGCCACGATATGAATGCACTTGGCGAGAAGCGTTACTAAACAGTTACGTCACAAGTGGGCGGAGTACCTCAGATAGAGTGCAGATAACACAAACATCAACAATACCGAGATGCTTCCAATGTGTCGCGCAGATGTAGTGCAGTTCAACACAGTGTTTCTGTGAACATTTTCTTGTGCGGTTAAAATTCTAATAGTATAGTGGCAGTTGCAGTGCTCGTTCTGATGTGTGCTTGTTACGGTGGGATCTACAAAGTTAAAAACAAGAAAAGTGTCCCATTCTTATGAAAAACATATGTATACAGTTCTGTAGACAAGAGATAAAGGAGAAAAGTTTGCTACTACTCCTTGAGAAAGCAATAGTGGGAAGGTTTGGGAGAGCCATCATGAACAGAAAATGCTTCAACAACTGGGGTTAAGGTTAGAACTTCGAGAAGAAATAGAAAATCAGGCACAATCATATATCTTGATGAGTTCGATAAGTGTGTTGTGCGTAGAAAATTTTTGGGGTACTATGAACAGAAACAGGAAATTCTTACTTTGAGGAAACTCCTGAATTCTGCTAAAGAATAAATATTCAGTGTGGCAAAGAAACATTTAGAAAAATATTAAGAAAAATGGGATTTCAGTGTAAGAAATGCAAAAACAAACCATCTGTGCCAATGGAGAAACCACAAATTGTTGCAGAACTTAAGATGGTCTTAATTTAATTAAGAACTTAATTGTTGCAGAGTACTTAAGGGCTATTAGTGAAAATGTAAAAGGCACACGTAAACCAGGAGGTTATACGAACGAGTCTTGGGTCCATACTCACTATGCCGTCAAGAACTGCTAGCAATATTACGAAGTACCAGGTGTGTTGACTAATAGTAGTGCTGGTCAAAGAGCAATTGTTGGATATGCAGGGGGATCCATGGGATTTATTGATGGAGCAGAATTGATTTCCGATTCAAAATCCAAATCAACGAATTACTATGATGCAGTAAACAGTCAAAATTATAAAAAGTGGGTAGAAGAGAAATTAATATAAAATACTCCCCCTGAAATCATTGTTTTGTCATACCATACAGGAAAATAAAGCGCCTAACACTTCATCTTGAAAAGCACTGGTTATGCATTGGCTAACACAAAAGAAAATTAAACATGATCCGCAAATGACAAAAAATGAGGTAGAGATAGTGAAAATTAGTTTTAAAAAAGCCTGTTTATTGGAATGATAGAATAATGGAACAAAGGGGCTTTACAGCCTTACACTTTCCTCTGTACACTGTCACTGTCACCTTAACCCTATAGAGTTATCTGGAATTTAATTAAACAAAAAATGTATCATAGATTACTTTAAGTAATCTGAAGGCTATGACAACAAGCTGCATAGCTCAAATTACACAAAATAATTGGATAGAAGCATGCAAACACGTGAAAGGAACTGAGCAAGATTTTAAACACCGAGATGGGTTAATGGAGGAAACAATTGAAGATATAATTATAAACGTGGTTCTAGGAAGCAACGATGATGACAATGAAGATTGCAATCGTAATGAATGTTATTTTGAGAGTATGAATATTGAAGCAAAAGAACGCAGTGCCAGTGATACAGCTGATAAAGGCAACAGTAACACGGATATAACAGATGAAGGACCTGAAACAAACATTCCCGGACTTGCTGCTTCGGAGAACTACCGTGAAGACATCAGCAGGCATGGACTGTTTTAATTGTGTGACGGTACATTCCCAGTATCGCCTTTCCCCTTGCTTCCCTCGCTTTGCACAGTTCCCAAAGCTTCATGTAGTAAACAGAACAGTGCTGCCCTCCTTCAAGTGCACTCATATCTTGGCCGACTAGTACACAGTTAGGTACAAACATCAAAATCATCAGTATGTGTTTAAATAGTGAACTTAGCCGACACACCTAGATGTGTAAATTATAAAAATCTTATTTTAACTGAAAAGGCAGCAGCCATTTGCGAAGTGGAAAAAGTTTTAAAAAAAGTGTGACTTCGCAAGAGACTTTGGAATCCCCCAGAATATGTTGTCTACATACCTCAACAATAAGGATAAAATTCTGAACAGTGTACAAGTTACAGATATGAAAGTAAAGAAAGAGCAAATGGGCCTGAAAACCCCGACGTCGAGGAGTGCATAAAAAGGTGGTTCAAGCAGGTACGGGATAAACAAATTCAAGTAATTGGACCCCTATCACAGTGAAGGCAGTGAAATTTGACAAGTAATTAGGAAAAAATAATTTTAAGACAAGCAGTGGATACCTGGATGATTTTAATAAGTGAAACAGCATTTCTTTTAAAACTGTGTGTGGAGAAATTGGAGGTGTTGACTAGCAAGCAGCCAGTGATTGGAAAATGAGTTTGGTAGAGTGCATTCAAAAGGAAAATGCAAAAGATATCTTCAATGATGATAAGACAGGGCTCTTTTATAAATATACACCAGATAAAACACTGGCTTTTAAACGAGAACAATTTAGTGGGGGAAAACTTAGCAAAGAGCATATCACAACGTTCAAGAAGTCCTGAGTTCGAATCTCAGTCAGGGTGAGTTACCTGGATAAGGTTTTTCCGAGGTTTTCCCTTATCCTGATAGAGAATGTCGCGTAACTCTAAGCTCCATGGACCCCGGACTCATTTGAACATCATTTCACCCATTTCATTCATCATCCGATATGACTTAATGTTGGAAGACATAGTTTGCAAAAAAAAATGAGGGTAATAAAAAAGCTTGGATGACGAATTTAATTTTTGGAAGATGGCTCTTGAAACTAGACAAAAGGTTTCACAAACAAAATCACACATATTACTGTTTATTGACAATTAATTGTACAGCCCATTGTTTTTCCCTCTAATATGTCCGGAGTGCAACCAATGGATCAGGGAGTAAAAAAAAAATTTCAAGCATTTCCACAGGCGTCTGGTGGTCCAGAATCTTCTGCTACAAGCTTATTTGGGTAAGAGTGACAATTTCAAAATAATGTGCTTGGAGCAGCTCGTATGTTTAATAGTGGCATGGGACCAAGTGAAACGAAGCACCATAACCATCTGTTTCCAAAAGACTGACTTCTGGCATATAAGAAAACAAAATTATTGTGCCTACACTTGATACTGGGAATATGTAAATTCTGAAACTGGTGTTCTCTATGAGGATTTTGTGCAAATGGACAATGAACTGGTAGTTTGTGGGGAGCTAATCGATGATGGCATATTGGATTACGTGATGAAGACACATACTGCTGACCAATCTTCAGATGAAGAACCAGAACAATACATAAAAGCAGTTTCTACAATTGCTCAGGCCATGGATCATTTAAAACAATTAAGACGTTGTGATGAGGGACAACAGAATGTGAGTGAAACAATATTCCAATCACTCGATAAACCAGAAGTGTTTTATGTAAACCAACGGTTAAATGCTAAAAAATAAAGATATCAATTTTCTTTAAAACAGCTTTAAAACCTGAACCTCAGTTTTAAGATTGCAAAACTGTAAGTACACACTCTAATGCTGTAATTCCTATAATTTCATTTAATGTAGACCTCTTTTATTTAAAAACATTTTTTTTTAAAATATCAAACTTTTCAAATTCAAAATCTATTTTTTTATTTAATCTCTTCAACTTCAAGGTAGTCAAGTTTGACTGTATTATAATATCTGGACATGATTCAAGTTTCTGTCAGCAGATGTTGATGAAAACAACAGACTCTTGAAATGTGTCCAATTATGAATATTTATTTCTCATCTTTCTTCATACATACATATGTTCATTAATGCATTACCATTACAACATTCCTAGCACATAATAAGCTTTTTCTTATTCCTACCTAGTATATACACTTCCTACCTGCTTGCCTTAAACTTCGGTCTCAGTACACAAAACCCTGGTTTTCTGTGTATTGTTGACCTTCTGGTTGTTGATTATTTTTAATCATTCCTAACTATTTCTCTGGTACTGTACCCAAGTAATCACTTATATTTCTTACATTATTTTCTCCTTTTACAGAACATTGGACATTTCACTTCATCCTTATATCTAATACCTTTAGAATTTTGACTCCTATCCTCACCCAAGCGAATCCTGCTTGTCTTAGGTTATTACACACATCTACGTACTTTTCCCTCCTCCGTCTTGTTTTTGTTTTCATATATGTCTTCAAGAAGCTTTTAGTTGAGTTTATTTTCAATCATACAATATACACAGTTGGTGTATATTGTATAAAATCAGAAGCAATTATAATGGATAAGATACAAATAATTACAATGATACAATTAGTGGTACTAGACACATCAGTATTAATGGTAATTAATAGTTATGATAATAATAACAATAAATTCCCATGAAGCACTCTGCATAATCACGTGAACAATACCCAAGGACAAGAGAGGTGGCTGGACTATATAACATAAAAACAGTATAAGCCAACTCTGAATACCAAATAGACCGCCCAGATAACCCAAAGAATTGGCTCCAACCAGCTGACTTCCAAGGCACAAGAGATCCAAAAATAGGAAACAATGAAAACACAATGTGGCAAATATATACAGATGGAAGCAAAAGTGACGTAGGAGTGGGAACAGGAGTAGCCATATACAGACAAAACCAGCTGATAAATCAGCAAAAATATAAACCGAATGAGAGATGCTCAATATAATCAGGCAGAGCAACTGGCAATTGCAAAAGCACTGGAATCATTAAAAATGACAGAGACTTGAAGCAGAAACTACAGGTTTCCGAGAGAAGAATGTAAGAAAGGGATGATAAAACCATATAAATTATTAATAAGCAAATGGAAATAAATGATATATGAAATAAAGTCAAAAAGAAGTATTGTAATAGGAATAATGTGCAAATGAAATATAGGGAAAAAGTTGCCTTAAGTTAGAACGGGCAGACTAGGCCAGATACGTAAACAATAGGACAATAGAGACCCAAAATTCCTTTTCTAGCACGGAACCATAGACAATAATGAGGTTTAAGGAAAATATACAGAGACAGGATGCAGTACCATTATGGCACCAAGGGGTCATACAACTTTAGGGGGTGGACCCGTGACTGCTGCACAGTTGAAGGTGAATGAAAATGGCCAATAAGGTCAAATTGCAGAAATAAACTCCCTCAATAAAACGTAACGTAAGCCACGGGATAGGTGTGAAATAGAGAACAACGAGAAAATAGGTGGAGATAGACAAACAAATCTAGGAAGAAGCCGAGAGTAGGGCGAAGTGAGAAGCATCACTCTGATGGTTACAATGAAGGGGAGAAGACGTGTTATTTTAATATCTCATGGTGGGGTAATAGTGGAGTTAGATTTCAAACGTGATAAGATTAAATATTCTCAAACAGACAAGTCGACGCAACGAGAGTGAGAGCAAGTGAGAAAAGCAGAGCAATCCAACAAGTAAGATCTGTGGGAATAAACAATCCACAGGAAATTGAAGCAGGACTTTTCATTGACTGGTGATAACTAACTGCTGGACCCTGAGAGAGTACTCTTGCTAATTGAGACGTAATCCGTAACCATCCTGCCATACCACAGCAGACTGCAGACACAGGTAACAAAACAGTAACCATACACACAGACAGCAGAATAACAATTGACTCCATAAACGAGTGCAATAATCACAAAAACATAACAAAAAATACATAAAAGTACAGCAATACTCAGAGCAAACAATTGGAAAATACAATTCAAATGGGTAAATGCTCACATCGGAATAGAGGGAAATGAGCTGCCTGACAAACTGGCAAAGAATGCAGCAAAAACTAATTAATTATATGAAAACAAATTACCACTCACAGCAACAAAACAAATCCTTCAGAAATCAACAAAAAAAAAAAAAATGGCAGCAGCAATGGGAACAGAGTACAAAAGGCACAATCACAAATAAATTCTTCCCAACAGTGGAAAGTAGACTGACAAACTAGTTCTAACTAACACCAAATATAACAACAATACTTACAGGACACGGAAATATCTACACACATCGTTAGCAGCCCTGAGTGTCTATGCAGGAGAGGATCGCAAACGGTGGATCACCTAATATTCGAGTGCAGTGTAGTGAATAGTGCAAGAGAAACTCTAAAAAATAGTGTTCTTAGAACTGATAACTGGCCAATACAGAAGTCGATCCTAATTAAAAGACATTTAAAATCATTCACAAAATTTGTAAACTCTATAGACTTCCAAGTACTAAAAGGAACTAATGTGTAATACAAGCAAAATACTAACAGGTTCAAATCAAAACTGAAAAAAAAAGCAAATTGAGTGTTTTGAGAATATAACAAAGAAAACAATAAAGCCAATGCATACAAAAATCACAAAAAGAGTGAAAAGATGTAGGACTACTAAGTATTGAAGCATGTAGAGATTAGAATTAAAAAGAACAACAATAATAATAATAACAATAATAGTAATAGTGATAATTTAAAATGATGCGCACAAAACCAGGTGTAAGTTATACAGAACATATTATATAATACAAATAATGGTTTTGCATCATTGATAACAAAACAACCAGTTAACAAGGAAGAAAAGTACATAAGCAGTTACGAAAGCTGCACTAGAGTAGGCTACATGATGCAAGAAGGCAGTTAAGCTGTTCAGTATTACACTGGCAGGTGATTAGTTCAAGATTTGAGAGATCTTACAGGCATTAAATGTTGAGAGCTCTAATAACGAGCTTCTAGGAATTGATATTTCTATACTTGGGAAGCAGTTTTATAGATATTCTAATCCAGTAACTTCACCCACCTTGTTTAAAGGCCAACTTATCAGCATCTGATGCCAATTAGGTTTAACACAATTAACTGCATTATGTTTAGCCACAGACCCTGCATTGCCTATCTCAACTTATATTAGTCACATCTACAATCGCTGAAATTATTTTGGTATAGTTCATAAACATCCTGTATAGCATTCAATTCTTAATCATTTAACTGTCACTATTCCCTTTGTGTATGTAACAAAATGGGTAGCTATTTCTGTAGAAGTTCATCTGCAATAAAGTAGAGAAAACAGTAAGTTTTCATAAGGATAGCTAGTATGTCCAGTAATAAACCAAGGTAGAGAATGCAAAACATATTTTTCGTTAGGTATGGAAGACAAGGCCTTAGCCTGTAAGATGCTGGTGTGCTATGCAAGAGAACTGAAGGAGGGATTCGCAGAATATGTGGAACAAGTTGCGAAGCTGATGGTTCCTATGTTAAGATTTTACTTTCACGATGATGTTAGATCAGCAGCAGCTGAAATATTGCCTTATGTTCTGGAAAGTATTAAAGGGAAAGGTATGTATGTGTTATTCTTGAGCTGTTCTGACAAGAGCAACTCTTTTGTAACTAAGTTCCTAGAGCATATGTTTGTATTTAGTTCTCATGTGCAATTAAGTTTAATTTGATGCACTTACTGTGTTTTAACTTCTATTTCTTTGGTTTTAATTTCAGCACACATGCAATAATGTTTTTTTCATTATTTTGACAATAAGAGGGCTTGTTTAAATGGATTTGTTCAAGTATTACCTATTGAAAAATAAGCTGGAAAGTTGAAATAACTCATATAGGCTTTCTGTGAATGCACGACAAAGCAAACTGAAGTTGGTCAGCTTCTTGTTTGTTTTGAGCAGTTAAGCCACTAGCTTCAATATTCTTCACATAGAGTAGAGATCTTCTCTTGAAGATCATATGGTAGACACTTTGAAGAAACATTATCATGACCTGTTTATCATCCTGAAAGTGATTCCACCAGCAGTCTACTTCCGTAGGTATGGGATTAGTGATCCCAGGTTCTGGAACCAATTCTCTCAATTGGATGCCTCTGAGTGGTGAGAAAGCTATTGCCAAATACCCAAAAACATTTTGTCACATCCGTGTTTGGCCCATAAACTTTAATCTACATGAACACAAGCCTGATGGATACTTAGCGCAGAAGAGCGCAGGGGTGACTGGGTAAAGCATAACTCCCAGCCCCTGGTTATCATGTAGGACTGTGTTTGTACCCTCTGATAAAGATCAGTCCCAGGGAGGGGCCATTGCACCCCTGAAGGCAATTGGGTCCTTCTGTAAATTGGGAGGTGAGACCAAGAGGTGAGCAAGGTCCAGGGCAGGACTCTCACCTAAGTCCGAGTGGTGCCCAGGTCATGGTGGAGGACATTGTCACTATGGGAACAGATAAAAAATAAACAAAAATGTTATGAACAGTGGAGAAAAAGTAGCTGAGTCTTGTGGTCCTCGCCACTTGGCTATTAATAGAAATGAAGGATGGAAAATTTACTACCGTAAACCTGTTTATTATCTAGAAGGGTTTAGATAATGGTACTGATCCTGTAAAATCATGTATTCGATCTTGCAATGGCATGCTCCTAGTCAAAGCTGTTTCTACAAAGGATTAAGGCAGGGTATGAAGCTATTGAAGTGAGGCAGTGTATACCAAATCCATTGAGGTGTTACAAATGCCAGCGCTTTGGCCACATGAGTGATTCTTATGCATTGACTGTGGGGAAATCAGGGATGATGATGATGGTGATGCATGTACTTCACCTGTAACCAGTCAACTGCAGAGGTCATTCATCGAATTCCAGAGAAAAAGGTGATCCAAGAGATCTGGGTAAGAAAGAAGGTTTCCTTCTTGGAAGCCCAGAAGCTCTTGCATATTTGTCAGCCTTCTGTCCCTAGGATCATTACTTATAGTGCAGTTGCAGCTAAGCCGGTACCTAGACATGAAATCACAACACTAACTAGCGATTTAAACAGGACAGTAATTGCAGAAAGAACAATTACCAAGATCACAGTCAAAGCAACAGACACCAGCAAGAACAGTGAGCATGTCTACCAAGTTCAGTCCTAAGAAATTTTCAGCCAAATCACTGCCAAAGGCATCTACTTCTAGAAAAACATGTGAACCAGTAATATATAATGCATCACCCAGAAAGTTCAAGACCGCATATGAAAGAACCAACTTCCTCAAGTAGAATAATTAGACTAGTACCCAGAAAATAAACCAGCGTAAAAGTCCATGAGCATCTCCTAGATCATCTTCTGAGGAATCATCTGGAGAGGACTCAGGTTGGCGACTATCATCTTTGTCGATCACAGTTTCCGATTGGTTCAAGGCTCTCAAACCGAAAATTTTACTTGGAAAGTAGTTCTCCTCCATAGAGGTAATGGAGCGGGAAGATCCTGCCTTCACTGCCAGAATGACAGTGAACAAAAGGCAGAATAATCTGCTAAAAATGCTGGCCCAAACCCCACCACAAAAAGAGGGCAAATTGATTCAATCACCGCAGGGTAGGCAGTCGTAGCTTGTTTCTTTGTACTAAGTTATAGAATTTAATATTGAAAACCTTTTTTATGCCTTTTAGCATTTTATTGTTATTTATAGTTTTTCATTGGTTTTCTTTCCTAATTTTACAGATTTATTTTATTTGCTACTTTATTTTGATTTTTGTAATTTATTGTTAAATTTATCTCTGGCTATTGCCATGATTTAGTATTTGAAAGGGTGCTGATTACTAAGTAATTGAACGCCCTTAGATATAAATCATAATCATCGTCAGCATCATCCTGATAGTGATGATTAAAACAGGAACATTTTAGGAAATGTCCCAGTCCCACCCTCAGATGATTGGCAACTGACCACTATCTTCACAGTCAGCTGTTGTGTGGACCTCTTGTAATTGGCTCCCTCTCATGGAATATTTTCTACATAAGTACATTAGATCACAAATCAACGGCACATAAAAATTTAAAATATATGGAATTTTGTTTATGATAAAAATCTTTTCCCATTTAAGTTAATTAACAGAAATTAATTGTTTCTTCACACTAGTTGTGTATAGGCTAAGGTTTTGGATAGAGTCAAAATGAAAAATTCAATGCCACTTCCAGGATTTTAACCACGGATCTCCTGGTTTACGTCCAGTCGCTCTTACTCACTGAGCTACCATAGCCAACGTGCCGTCATGACATTAAATTTTCCAATTGACTTGTATATTTTCCCATTAAACCACTAGGAGCTCTCGTATTTGAGATACACCATTTGTGGCGACTTACTATTGTAAGTCCTTGAGTCCCAGATTACATCATTAAACTCTTAAAGGTAATTGATAGAAATTAATTGTTCCTTCACACTAGCGGTGTGCAGGCTAAGGTTTTGGATAGACAGTCTAACTGAAAATTTCAATGCCACGGCCAGGATTAGAATCACGGATCTCCTGGGTTTTGTCCAGTCGCTCTTACACATTGAGCTACCATGGCTCATGTGCTGTCATCCAAAACCTTAGCCTATACACGGCTAGTGGGAAGGAACTATTAATTTCCATAAATAAACTTAAAAAATAAGAGTATAATGATGAAGCCAGTAACTCAAGCACTTACAGTAGTAGGTTGCCACAAATTGTGTATCTCAAATACGAGAACCCCTAGTGGTTTACGGAAAATATACAAGTCATTTGGAGAATTTAATATCATGACGGCACATTGGCCACGGTAGCTCAATGGGTAAGAATGACCGGATGGAAACCAGGAGATCCATGGTTCAAATCCTGGCCGTGGCACTGAATTGTTCTTTTCTCATGTTGAAAGTTCAAGTGTTGTTGTTAATGGTTTCAGTAATTTAATCTCCTCACATGTTATGGTTCTTGTTCCAGAAATGAAAGGCAACTGTATTTTTATTTGCTTATATATGTTTTATGTTTCTTCTGTGTTCTGTTAACCTTGTCAGTGATGGCTATTTAAACCCTGCATGGGCCATGAACGGATACCCAATAAGCAGTGCAAGAAATTTAAATTGAAGTAAAGGTGCTTCATAAATATGCATTCATATATTTATTATTAAGCATACAACAAAGACTGCTTTAAAACCCATTAAGAGTAGTATACAACAACAGTATCATTAAAGTACACACTGTATTCACAAATCGTTGAAATTTGACTACTTTGTTTTGCTGTAGCAAAAGTCATTCTTTGCGTTAAATGCCTCTAATTTGTGAGTCATTTGTTTTGTGTGCACATGAACAATATCAGGTGTGTAAGCAAAGTGTTTTCTGGTTCAAGGTTTTATGGTTCAGTTTATGCTACCACACAATAATCATTGTATAGGTAGTCACACATGTTCTGTAAAGATAGAAATCTATATTGCAGCATCTGTATGTAATTCTTAGAATATTTCTCAACCGAAGTTTAGTCTTATGCAACTGTTTTCACACAGTAATTTAGTTACTCTTTGGGGCTCTGAGTGACTTCTTTTAGCTATGAGGAGTTAATTGAAAAGCACATTCAAAATTATTACAACTCAGTGCTAACCATGGCTTAGCTTAGTAATGTTGCAAAATAATTACCTTGTGTAGGAAGTCTATGCATTTCTGATTTCACTCCAGAAAATGTGGAGGACTTTTTGCTGTTCGACTGTGATTTGGATATTTATGTGGAGTTTTCAGATTTTGAGGGCGGTGTTGAGGATATTTTTAGGAGGGAGGAAGATAATGACCTGCTTCCTTTAGGTGTACATGAAGAATTAATGTTGACAGATGACATGCTAGTTAATCCATTTTTTGGGGAAATAACAGGTTAAATATGGGTGGTGTGGATCTAGGTGATGAGATTTCACAAACATATCCCTCTTTATGAAGATCAGTTAAACAGTATTAAAAGTATTTTTACACCAGCTAGATATAACTATAAACAGTAATTGTTTATAGTCCTTCCAGGCTTAAAGTGGGGATGCACATAAACATTGCGGTTTGTGTCACCCCGCAATGAACACGTGGCTGAAGCTATCTGCTGTTTCCATTGCACTCATTGCCAACCATCATAATTTTTCACAGAAAAGCACTGGGCTCATATTTACTAAATAAACTACTAAATCAACTAATTAAAGAAACTGCTAACGGAAAGTTAAATATAATTTTGTGAGTGAAAAGTTAAATTAATATGATTTAATAACCCCCATCAAGAAACCCATTATCACTGCCAATATGAAAAATGATGAAGTACTTACCTTTGCCAGTTGGATTTGTTTAAACCTTTATAAATCCCAGAAGTAATGCACCTTTCTTTGACTCTGCAGTTGTGTCTGTCCAAGTCTTTAAAGTGACATGTCCCCCATTTACCTAGCTTTCATCTAAGAAATAAATTGTGAGTCCTTCTACATGAAGTCTCACAGATCTTTGGCAGCACAATGTCTTCCTGGTTAATTATCACATTAATTTTGTTTCTATTTGAAAATTGAAAACCCAATATTTTTCAGCCAAGTGTGGAACACGGTTTTCTTAAAACTTGGAAGATCTGGGTCATAGTTCATTAAAGCAACTTATATATAGTAGGAGGCTGCTTGTTTAAAAATAAACTATGCACTTTAAAGTGAATAGCACTCTTAACAAAAACATCCACTTATCCTAAAGCACTACATGTTTTCCCTTTTCTTTTTAGGGATTTTTTTACAGTTCTTGTTTAAATTCGGCTCTCACATTTGAAACAGTGTACAGACACACCAGTTCTTTCAGATTTCAGTTTAGTTTCATCCTAACGTTGAAAGAAAAAGTTAAACATATTTAATACAACAATCTCTTCACCACTTTTTAGAGGCTTTCCACTTTTATGCTTCTGTTCACTATTCTGAGGAACTGAGCACTAAACCATATTAACTCAAAGCATGCACATGCAATACCAAAAGGACAAGTGGGAAAGCAACATTTCACTGCAGTGAACACAACTAAATTGAGGCAGTACAAATACCATTACACCAGGTACACAGTTCTGGATTTGTTTACCAGAGTTTGAGTACGTTTTTGCAAAGAGTAATTTAGTATAGACTACATTCATTTTTGAAGCCCACAAGGGGCATGAATTGTCAGCAGCTAATAGCATATGACTGTTGCCCCTTACTTCCCCCACCCCACCAACAATTTTGTGGTTGGTAAAGGCTGCCCTAAAATAATGAGCAACTCCATGCAAATCATGTTGTTATTGTAGCGTTTTAGTTTGAAAATTAATTTCCAATTATTATAGAACTCCTTTAAGGCTGAATATTTTGTATGGGTGTGGTAAATTTGTATCTCACCATTAACTGTATTGATTGTGTAAACAACCTTTTCTTTAGAAAATATTGCCTATAAGCAATATGCAATGGGTTTTGGGTCTTTTGCTTATTAGTACAATAGATCACTCATCTCGTTAATTTTGCCAGATCATAGGGAGGATAAACTAAAGTCAGGAATTGATCCCAGGGCCCTTTGCACAGCAGGCAGTAGCTATGGGGACAGCCAGCGTTTTATCCACATAAATTATAAGGGAAATTGTTTAGGATGTAGTTAACATAATCATAATCCTTTATTCACCATTAAGCTTACATGAAGCAATAGGTTTCATTAGTTATAAAAAACATTTACAGTGTATTTACAAGTACAGAAGGTTTACAAATTAATGCATATAAAATTCTAGGTGAAATCAGATTATTTGCATGGCTTAAGCTGGTAATGATCATAAGTTAAAAACTTTACTATAGTAATAATAAAATTAAACAATTAGGTACCTACTACTATAATTTACAATAGTTCTACATAAATTCACTAGCATGTATGTTATATTCTAAGTATTCTTGTACAGTATAAAATGCCTTTTGTTTAAACCAGTGTTTTAATACTTTAAAAAATCTGTTTTGTGGCAGTTCTTTTATTTCTAGAGGAAGCTTATTGAATAATTTTAACTGTTGATAACAGTGGCTATTTATGGCCTTGCTCAATCGGTTGCGAGGTGTATCTAAATTATGTTTGCATAGAGTGTCATATCTGTGTACTGAGGAATGATTTATAAATAAGTTTTTATTTTCTTTAACGTGTATGATATTGGTGTATATATACATTGACGGTAAAGTCATTATCTTATGGTCTATAAAGCTAGGCTTACATGTATTCTGTTGTCCTAATCCTAGAATTAGTCTGAGTGATTTCTTCTGCCATATGAATGCATTTTTCGAGGTAGCACAATTACCCCAAAGCCTAACCCCATTCAGTATATGTAGATGAAAGAAGGCATAGTAAGATGTTATTAACATATCTCAACTAACACATTCTTTAGTTTCCCTGGAACATACCAGATACTAGCAAGCTTTTTACAAAGGTAAAGTATGTGTGTTTCCCATGTTAGGCTGTTGTCTAAATGTAATCCTAAGAGATTTACTGAATTACTATGGATATCATTATGTTGCAATATAAATAATATATTTTCAGTTTTAAACATATTTAGACCTAGATTGTTTAAGGAGAACCAGACTTTTGCACTTTCTAGGGATAGTTGCATTTGTTGCTTTACTGTATTGATTTTATTGTGTTTGCTCAGTAAGGTAGTGTCGTCTGCATATAACATAGTAGTGCAAGATAAGTTATGGCTTAAGTCATTCATATAAATTAAAAATAAGAAAGGCCCCAGCACCGATCCTTGGGGTACTCCTATCACTAAAGATAGCTCCAAGTTTTTGTTGTTCACAACTACCATCTGCTTTCTATGGCTAAGATAGGATGAAAGCAAATTTAGTTCATGTCCATTTATTCCATAATAATTTAGCTTACTAATCAAAATATTATGTGAAATTCAATCAAAATCTTTGGTTAAATCTATCAAGGTAGCACCAGTTGTCTCTTTTTTTTCAGATTTATTTATAATTTCATTGATCACATATTCAACTGCTTTTCAGTACACAGTCCCTTTCTAAATCCGAATTGTTTGGGGTATAATAGGTTGTTGGCTGTAATCAAGTTGGCTGAGAATACAGGATTCTACCACTTTGCTTATTATGGGTACTATTGTTATAGGACGATAGTTTGATAGTGACGTATTATCACCTTTCTTAAACACAGGTATAACTTTTAAGATCTTTAGGCTGGTAGGAAATATTCCCTGTATGAGATAACGGTAAAGCTGTTGCATCAATTATTTTATTTATTATGGGGTTGGAGAAGCCATAAATATCCTGGGTATGAGATATGTTTAATGCTTTGACTGCAGCGATAACCATTTCTGGAGAAACTTTATGCCAGTAAAATTAATAGTTATTTGGGGAGCCCAAGTGTTCAAGGTTATGTAGCATATCTATAAATGTACAATTATTTGTTATAAATGAATTTATTGGCTCGTAACATACATTTTTAGAAACATTAATAAAATATTTGTTATATTCATTCGGTTGTATAGGTATGTTTTGCCTTTCAGTGAAGGTGTTCGTAATTTTTTTTATGATAGACCATGCTGTTTTACATTTGTTTTTGCTGATAAGATAAGATTATCATTGGCTCTAATTTTTGCCTTTTCTATGTTTTCCCTGTACAGTCTTCTCTAGTTTTTAAATCTCACTCCATCTTCTAATTTGTTGTTAAGTTTGAATTTATTATACTATATCAGTAGCATATTCCGCATTTTAAGAAGTTCAGGAGTAAACCAGTTTAGTTTTCTAGTTTTTGTATGATTTGGTTTTACTTAAATAGTTTTCCTAGGACATTCCATATTAAAGCAGGAGGTTATGACTTTATTAAAGTATGAAAATGCATTTTCTATATCCTCAATACTGTACATCGCTGCCCAGTCTATTTCCATTAATTGTCCTGAGAGAGTCTATTCTTTCTTCTGACATATGCTGAGTAAAACATGTTCCATGTGACATACCATTGTTTAGCCTATTTTGATATATCTGAAACTCAGCCCATATGCTGGCATGGTCTGATATTATATTTTGCTCCAGAAGGGAGCACTTATAAGATGCACTGTGCAAATTAGTTACTATATTGTCAAGACATGATGCATTCCGAGTGGGCTTATTATGAACACAATATAGGTTGTGTGGCCTTAGCATGTTTAAGAACTCAAATGAGTGTTGAGACGAGTCTAGTATGTTAACATTGAAATCACCAGCCAATGCTATGTAACAGTCAAAATTAGACATTAAGCAACTAGCTAATGTTTCTAAATGGTGTATGAATAGAGTTACATTTGTACTTGGGGTACAGTATACTGACACCACAATGAAGTTATAATCGCACAGACAGATGGCTACAGTTTCACATAAGTTATTTATGCTATAGGATGACACATCTATTATTTCAAAGTTTAAATTTCTCTTTATAAAGATTGCCACTCCACCATGCGTCAGAGGAAAGCACATCTGGCAAAACAATCATCACAATAACAATTAGGTGAGATTTAACTTTAGAATGCATACACAAAATTGTCCATTTTCATAACTGTTGAACAAGTGGCTTTTGGTAATTTTAAAGTGAAAACTTACTAATAGTGTTTCATTGTTATTTCTGTTTTATGTTTAAGTTTTGGAAAAATGTTTTAGCTATTATATACAGAACAATATAATACTATAAACAATATATTGCAATATAATACTCAGAATAGTATAAATTTATGTATTTTAAAGAAACAAAATTACACTATTGGTTCTCAGGTCCACAATATTTGCAAGGTCTGTGGAGTTACATGTATCCAGAATTGCTACAAGCGGTTGAACATGAACCGGATAATGAAGTTTTAGTAGAGCAGTTGGATTCGTTGGCAAAGGTATTTATCTCATAGAGCTTTCGATGTAGATTAGGGTTTATATGTTTTGGAAAACTTTTTAATTAATTTTTTGTTTACAGTGCATTGACTTTATTGGAACTGGCTGCCTTAATGAGGAAGCCATGAGTGAACTTGTAAGAACATTGGACAAGTTAATGAATGATCATTTCCTTAAGGCAGCCTTACGGCAGGAGAAACGCATAGATGAAGACTATGATGAGGTAATGTCAGATAGAGTTTAATGACCTGGACATAGTATATTCAAAACATTGTATATCCCTCTGATTAATGTTTGTATTGTCATGAGCCACCTACAGGTGATAGGGCAATTCTCTTCATTAGCCGTACTTAGCGTGCATTGTAAGAAAAGTAATTTAAGTTGGATAAGCACATGCTGTTGTTGCTTGTTCAGTCACTTGCATAAAGCTCCAGCAGAACTGTCCTACTCATCACATCCAAACTGCTTATTGGCCCCTTCCCTATTAAATACACAAGTCATCTTGGTGTAACAGCTGAATTCCTAAAAGTTATAGTATCTCTCAAGAACAAACATACTGGTCTATACAATGTACATCCGGCTTACAAAATATATTTTACATTTTTGCTATGTTAATATGTCATGTGTTCTTCCTTCCTTGTTGCTTTTGGACCTTACCCTTAGCATGTTTGGTAATCAGTTCATCACTTTATTCTAATTCCTCTCCATTTTCCTCCCCTATTATTCCCTCCCTCTTTTGATTCTTAGGTTTTGGTGTGCATGTCTGTTTCAGTCACCTTTAACCCGGCAGCAGGCATGTGACTGACAATAATGCGACTTGATGCTTGGTCTACAGTTGTAGACCATTTTATTTTATGGTTTTAATTATGATTTTATTGGAATTAGAGTAAGTAATTTACATCAAAGGCACCAGGAAAGCATTAAAAATGTAAAGCAATGTTTTAACAATAGCAAAGATAATTAAATTTTAGATGAGTCGCATTTTTTACACATCTGCTTCACTTTCGTACTAATAAATAAAGACATGTTTCGCAAATCTTCGTTTGCATCTACGGCTCTTGTGCGACTGACGCTAGATCCAGCGGTGTGGGTAATTCTGGGGTTGTTGCTGCCATCTGTTGATTTAGTGATGAACTGAAATGTGGGATTCTCTTCTAGCGGGATTTCAAAGTTCATTAGTTGGTTTTTATGTTTTTCTATGTATATCCTCTCCCATATGACGAGTTCACTATGTTTTTGTACGTATTTTAGTAATTCTGTGCTATCTTCAATTTCATGATTTTCAGACCAGAAATGAGCTGCTATTGCGGACTTATCAATATTTTTGTATCTTAAGTGCCTGAAGTGTTCTTTCTTTCTAGTGCCTATGTTCCTTTTTGTCCTTCCTATGTAAATTTTTTCACAGTCTTTACACTTAATCTTGTAAATGCCTGACTTTTCCTCTGGTTTTATCTTATCAGTATTATTACTGTGAAGTAGGTTTTTAATGTTGTAATTGTTTTTTGGTGCCAATGTTATATTGTATTTCTTGAATATTTTTTGGAACTTTTTTGTGGCCCAGGGGTGGTAAGTAAATTTAGCAAATCTAGTTTCTTGTTTTATTGGTGTGAGAGCTGTGATCTGTTTTATTTTCTTTTGAACTTTGAATAATTTTAGTTTTTTATCTACAAGGTTTTTTCCATATCCATTTTTAATTGCAGTTTTTAAGATTTGATGGTATTCGTTTTGATATTCTTGCTGGCTGAGAGGTAGATTTACTAATCTGTGTGTCAGACTGTTGATGGTTGCATGTTGGTGTGGAATTGGGTTGAAACTATTTGCTTTGATGTAATTATCTGTGTGTGTTGCTTTTCTATGAATGCCAAATTCTAGTTTTTCATTGCCTTTTTTGATTTTAAGGTCTAAAAAAGGTAGAGTACAGTGCTCTTCAGTTTCTACTGTGAATTGTATGCTGGGTTCTTGCAGGTTGAGTAGTTTCAAAGCATCATCTATTAGTTTGTAGGGCACTATTGCAAAGATGTCGTCGACGTATCTGTACCATGTACGAAAGTGAAGCAGATGTGTAAAAAATGCGACTCATCTAAAATTTAATAATTTTGCGCTTCACTGTGGTGTTCCAATACAGTTGAATCTCGAAATAAATAGCAAAGATGTTCAGAGTACAATCATAGTAATAAAAAAACCATATCGGACATTTTAATAGTAGAAAATGAGACTGTCCATTCCATTATAGTTTTTATAATGCACATGCAATTTATATTCAATATCACAATTAAAGGTAATTGAAAAATCTTTAAGAACTTACAAACATTAATAAATTACATCACTCTGCTGTTAAATAGGTAATACAAACGTCCTTCATGTGATCTTTGCATGTGTTTGTAACACTGAATAGAAACACTGGGTAGATTTGTTGTGTTCTCTTGTGTAAATATAGCAATGGCCAACCTAGTTCTGATGCACTGGAGGATGACTATTCACTGGCTCTTTAATTCCTAGAAGCACTCGTGCATGCCTTCTTAATTCTATAGGAAGCTGAGGAATTGTAGATTTGAATTCTGTCTGTGGCTTCACAAGTTCGCATGACAAATTTTCAATGAACTGTCTTCGTTTGATTGGTTGGTATCCAGTATTTGCTTTATAAATGCAAAGAGTATTCATTGCAGAGACATTTAGCAGGTCATAAAAATGACCAGGGGCCAGCTGCATGTGTTAAGGGCCACATTGTATTTTTGGCATAGCTGGTCCACTAAATCAACTCCAACTTCTGTCTTATTGAAACAAGTAACAATTTCAGGTTTTCTTTGCATTCCTGTTTCTTTATCAGCATGCTGGATATAACTAATACATATTTACAAATATAATAATTTGTAACTTAAAATCTTCACTTACCTTATAAGAAATAATGACCGTTTTCCTATAAATTGACTAGGATCGCGATTTCATGAATAACTTATTCACAATATCAGCTTGAACCATCAACAATCTCATTTTTTATGTTACTGTTGATAGATAATACTAGGTTTTTTTTACTACCAACATCTGAAAATGAAACAAATCTAAAAACAGAATCGACTGCTGGTATTTCAAATTCATTACATGGTGTTTATGTTTTTAAATAAATATATTTTCCCAAACTATTAAATTTATTGGACCACTTAATTGTTTTAATAATTTAACTTCTGAATTTATTTCATGGTTAAATGACCAAAAATGATCTGCTATGGCCGATTTATCAGTTTGTTTATACTTAATGTTACGAAAATGCTCTATCATTCTGATTTCTAAATTATATTTTGTTTTTCCAACATAAACTTTATCACAAAAACAATTAAATTGATAAATACCAGATTTTTTATTATCAGGAATTTTATCTATTTTAGAGAAAGGTAAGTTTTTAGAAATTTTATAAATTCTGGAGTAATCTACTTTATTCTTTCAAAGAGTGCCAACATAAGTTGTTTCTTTTCATGCAACAATTGTTCTACAAACACCATCAAGTTAAACTGTAAGCAACCTACAAATAGATTCCTAGAAACAATATTCTTGATAAAAGGTACAGTAATTCTAGACCTATATGGATAACTGGACATATAAACTAAACAACAAAACACCTAGTACAAAAATGAATCGAGAATATATTGACACATTGCTTCACTCACACTGTTTATTCACAGGACATGTTTCAAGAGCTCTTGCCCCTATCCTCAGCTGATACTCGACTAGTGCAAGTTATAGTGGTTTCTTCTTTCTCCGTATTGTCAATAGATGGCGTGATGTATTTGTCAAAGATGTCCGGTGGTGGAGTTTCAAAATTCATGACTCTATGACGATTTTTGTTAATGAAGATTTTTTCCCATACGGAAAGGTCTATGGGGTGATTAACGTATTTTATTAGAGATGTTTCCAAATTGATGTCATGTCTAGTATTCAAAAAATGAAAAGCCACTGCTGATTTTTCTGTTTCACCATTTTTAATGTTTCTCATATGTTCTTTAGTTCTGATGTTTATATTTCTTTTTATTTTTCCTATATAAATTTTAGGGCAAGTTTCACATTTGATCTCATAGATTCCTGGTTTTTCTTTGGTATTGATTGAATTTTTGGGAGGGCCTTTTAACAAATTTCTGATATTAAACCTGTTTTGAGGTGCAAGAGTTATGTTGTGTTTTGAGAAGATTTTTTGGAATTTGTTATAGGCTAATGGGTGGAAGGTGAATTTTTTAAAAAGTTTTTTCTCTTTTTCTCCTGTAGGTTCTAGGGTGGTGGTTTCTTTTATTTTCTTAGCTTTGTTGAGTCTGTTAACAGTTTTGTCTATTAAATTTGGGTTGAAACCGTTGGGTATAGCTACTTTTTTTATGTGTAGGTATTCTTCTTGATAATCTTCTCTGTTTAGTGGAAAGTTGATCATCCGAAAGATTAAACTGTTGAAAATGGCATGTTGGTGTTGTTTTGTGTTGAAACTGTTGTTCTTGATGTAATTATCTGTGTGTGTCTTTCACAACTTACAGAAATTTGTATCAATCAAAATTTTTTCAGCTTTAATGGACAGATCTATAAACAAAAAACGTGCCTAGCTATGGGCAACCCATTGTCTCCCTTCTTGGCAGATTTATTCATGAGTGCTTTTGAAACACATATCACAAAAGCTTTTCCAAATTATTTCAAAGTGTGTTATCGCTAGGTTGACGACATTTTTGCAATAGTACCTAAAAAACTCATAAAAGATGGTCTTAAACTTTTGAATATACAAAATCCAGCTATAAAATTTACATTGGAAACAGAAGAGGATGGTGTGCTCCCCTTTTTGGACATCAAGATCAAAAAAATGAACAACAAACTCACTTTTAGTATTTACAGGAAACCGACACACACAGATAATTACATTAAGAACAACAGTTTCAACCCAAAACAACACCAACATGCCATTTTCAACAGTTTAATCTTTTGGATGATCAACTTTCCACTAAACAGAGAAGATTATCAAGAAGAATACCTACACATAAAAAAGTAGCTATATCCAACGGTTTCAACCCAAATTTAATAGACAAAACTGTTAACAGACTCAACAAAGCTAAGAAAATAAAAGAAACCACCACCCTAGAACCTACAGGAGAAAAAGAGAAAAAACTTTTTAAAAAATTCACCTTCCACCCATCAGCCGATAACAAATTCCAGAAAATCTTCTCAAAACACAACATAACTCTTGCACCTCAAAACAGGTTTAATATCAGAAATTTGTTAAAAGGCCCTCCCAAAAATTCAATCAATACCAAAGAAAAACCAGGAATCTATGAGATCAAATGTGAAACTTGCCCTAAAATTTATATAGGAAAAACAAAAAGAAATATTAACATCAGAACTAAAGAACATATGAGAAACATTAAAAATGGTGAAACAGAAAAATCAGCAGTGGCTTTTCATTTTTTGAATACTAGACATGACATCAATTTGGAAACATCTCTAATAAAATACGTTAATCACCCCATAGACCTTTCTGTATGGGAAAAAATCTTCATTAACAAAAATCGTCATAGAGTCATGAATTTTGAAACTCCACCACCGGACATCTTTGACAAATACATCACGCCATCTATTGACAATACGGAGAAAGAAGAAACCACTACAAATTGCACTAGTCGAGTATCAGCTGAGGATAGGAGCAAGAGCTCTTGAAACATGTCCTGTGAATAAACAGTGTGAGTGAAGCAATGTGTCAATATATTCTCAATTCAATTTTGTACTAGTTTGTGCTTCACTGTCCCTACGCTTCTTTCAAGTTTATACTTTGAACAAAACACCTACTTATTGCGCAACGCAATTAGGCGCATGGTCTACAGTGGTAGACCCACATAAGACAACTGTCAATAATAAAAGCCTGTCACTTTCAAAAGCAACTGAAGTACTGATTGTGAAGACAAAAGCACGCCTACCATCTACTAAGAAGTGGGAGTGTGTGCGCAATGCAGAAGTTGAAGTAAAACAATTTGACACATATGTGCTCTACATATGTAGATCACGCACCTACTGCAGGGTTAAAACAGTCAGTTAAATTTCCAAGGATGTAACACAAAGATTTTCAAGAAAATGCTATCCTTTTACATGAAACATTTTTTGAAAATTTTGATTTTGTTAAAAATGGCTCTTAATGCTTTTCATTAAATACCATATATTTAAGTTATTTTCATAACTAAAGAAATGATTATCTTGAATTAGCTGTAAATGGCTTCTTTAGTCCTCTTCATTTCTGGATGACTTTTACATAATTGGTAAAACATAAGTGAAAGACAAAATTTTACTACAAATAAGAGATAGATCTGATTTAAACTCACAATTTATGTAAAATATTGTTTTTTGTTTAGTGAACCATTTGTAAAATATTCCATGTTACTTGCTGGAATTTTCCAAAATACTTTTCTCAAATGGGAAGCATATGCAAAGAGTGGAATTTCAAAGCCTTCACATAGAGGACCAGCTGTTTAAAGGTCATCACTTAAAGCCTATTGTGTTCCCTGTCCAAAAATAAGAATTCAGTTTCAATATCCCCATTATAGCTATGAGGAAGATGAACTATATCTGTTCTAGCCATAAATACCGTTACAACTTGAAAAGTGAAAAATGCAAATACCATGCAAACTGTTTTAATTGGCTTTTAGTATGTTGTACCTACAGGCATTCATTACGCACAATACCAATCACTTTTGGAAATGGTCACCGTTTGCACGATACAGGCTCTGATTCTTTGTGACCACTTGTCTATGGTAGAACAGATGACATACAGGGGGAAATATGCCATTGCTGACAACAAGGAATTCTTTAAACTTCCAATGGTGTGATGTTTCCTCTTACAGGTGATGCCTTCAAACAGTGACCACAGTCGGTTGTCCAATGGATTCAGGTCCGGTCTGCTACTGGGCCAATCTTTAGGCGAAATAAAGGCAGGGACATGACACTGAAGCCATGCGTGCATTGACCTAGCCTGTGGGTAGGTGCAGAATCCTGCTGGAAAGTCCATGGATGGTTTTGTGCCACTCAAGTTCTTGACAATAGGCTCCAAAACAGTGCTTTCATACACTCTGGCACTGGTTTTAACGCCCTTTTTGCAAAAATGTACCAGAATAACTCACCCTCCACCACACCATCACTGAGGAGGGATGATGGGCCCTATGAACTTTAGGAATCCTATTACTGGCTTCCCGAGATGATGCATACACCCTGTCATTTTGCACATTGTAAGACTCATCAATAGTGAAAACTTTTTCATTGGTGAGGAGGATGTTCCAATGACCATTTTGAGTGTTACACTGTTGGAGACGTTTACATTTAAGCACTCTCAGCTTCTTTAGGTGTGTGTCAAGATAATATCCTTTATGTTGGCAATAAGCCCTTAGTCCAGGGTCCTCTGACAGAAGCCTGGACATTGTCCTTTTTGAAATGTTCATTTAATGCAACAAGAGAGCCTGCTTCTGCACAGGATTTCTCTGAACATGAGTCACCACTGTATTTTCCTGCTCTTTTTTCGACACTGCGTGGTCGACCCTCCCTCAGCCAATCCTTTACAGTCCCAGTTGCAGTGATTCGCTCAGTGGCATGGTACACAAACATACGGCTGATTTTCAGCTTTTGTAATGTCTTGAAAATGTCACTTGCAGATTTTCCAACTTTATGCAATGCAATGACAGCTACACGATTTTCATAATCACTGCATTCCATGGTGAAACCTGGAGCTAAATACTTCCTCTTTCAAAGACAAGCTAACAATGGATCAAGGTTAAGGTGTGCACATACGCAGTTGTTTAAATGCCAAACCGGAGGTACAGTATGTGTCAAAAATTTGTAACAGTATTTATGGCAAGACTACGTATTTCTAAACTTTTTATCTTAACATGAAGAAGATAGAGGAATAAGCATTTGTTCAAATAGTTTGTACAAGAGTAGAGAAAGTTGTAAGTGCAATACTTCAGATGTTTATTATGCTAAATAGCTCCAAAGTTTTTCCCCTTACATTGCTCCCCAGTCTTAAATTTCTATACCTCAATTTTGTTGCTTCTTTCCAAAATGACCTCTCATTTCTATTTTGTAGCCCCCTCCAAGATGAAATGCTTTGTTAGTGATAGTCGTACACAGAGTGTGAAATTTCAATGCCAATATATATTACATTCTTCAGCTTCCTATATATTAACTAAATACAATAAAAATATGTGCTTCTGCAGATATTTATCTTGATTATCTTAATATGAAATAAATCGAAAAGTACACCTTGGCAGAACAGAAAAGAATGGGTAGAGAAAATCATGCAAATGTAACACTTGTTTGAATGGCTGTGACTTATCAAATTCTTACTCTTCCAGATGGTAGAAGAAATGCTACAGGAAGAGGACATTGAAGATGCATATGTCCTCAGCAGAACTACAGATGTCATCCATTCATTGTTTGTAGTGTACAACATTAATTTTTATCCCTACTTTGGTCAAATTGCTCATCATTTTGGGAAGTGTCTGGTGAGTTGAAGTATATTATAAATATATCACTAGTATATCATTCTATCTCTACATTGATCAAATTGTTAAACATTTTGTGAAGTGCATAGTGAATTGAAGTACGTTACGTATAGTAGGTCATCTGCTCATTGTAGACTTTGTATTCAAAGTTGAATTATTTTGACAGGAGCCGCAGATGCAGTGGTCAGAGCACCAGTGGGCGCTATGTGTTTTTGATGACTGTATAGAATTTGGAGGACCGGCCTGTGTGGAATTACAAGAATATTTTCTGCTCCCAATGCTGAATTATATTACTGACAAAAAGCCACAAGTACGGCAAGCAGCAATTTATGGTTGGGGTGTTCTAGGACAGTATGGAGGAGACACTTTTGCAGGTATGTTGGACAGGGGTAATTCATGAGATGTTATTTGTAATTGACCGGTAGCACATTGAGCAGCTTATATCAATGTAGAAATAGCTCCATTTTAGCAGTACAATACTATAGTAGTAAGTGACCGAAAACATCTTCATGTTGTGTGTTACTACTTAAGTAAATAGACCACATATCTAGCTTAAAATTAAGGCTTTATGATTTGGTTGGAGACGCTCACTGTCAATTGAGCAACAATACCATATTTGGAGAAAGGTACTTTCATGTGTTTGTGGATTGCATTGATGTAGGACCAAAAGTGATTTTAAGCATTAATTTGTTAAAGTGATGTTTTGAGAAATTTAATAACAGTGACATCCACCTTCATTAACTTCGGTAGTCTGTTTTTTTTGGGAGGGGGGAGGGGGCACACTGTCAACTTTTTTAAAATTTGAGGGTCTAGTTAGGGAACAGTTTCAACTCTGAAGGTCCGATTACCATTGTTGGGTGTATTTTGCCTGCAGCTTTCTTTGTGTTGGTGAAACATTTAACTTATTGATTAAGTGGTTGACTTGTGGGATTTCAAAACTTATTATTTGGCTTTTGTGTTTTCATATTAAGATATTCTCCAAAGTTTTGAGTTTGTTGTAGCCTTTCACGTGTTTTAGTAATTTGATTGTTTTTTTCCAAAACTGATTTGCTACTGCTGACTTGTCTTCCTGTTTCAAATTCACACTCAAAAATGTTCCTGGATTTGATTTTTAGATTTTTTTGGTTTGCCCCATGTTAAACATGCCACTGTCCTTTCAACTTATTTGGTATATTTTGGAACTATTGATTCGTAGAATTTTATTCTTTGTTCTTGAATGTCACAGTTTTATTACTAAATGTCGATTTATGAAGACCAAGATGATATTTTGTTTCCTATGGATCTTTTTGAATTTTCTAAATGTTTTCAGTGATAAGTGAATCTGCTAAATTTTGTGCTATTTTGCTTTCACTTGTTGAGTGTGCTTACTTCTTTAATGGCGTTGTCTAGCTTAGCTTTATTAATCTTGTTGTATCCATTTTCTTCTGGTATATCATGTATTGCAAAAATGAACTTTTCTGAAACTGAAAAGGGTATTTTTCCAGCATGCAATTATAAATATTAGGAACATTTTTTTTCCAAAGAATTTTAATCGTATCTTTATATATATTCCGTTGTCCAAAGCATTAATTTTATTTTACAACTTTCCAGGCATTTCTCTTGCATCTTCTTTACATTATGTTTCTTGCACATTGTTGGAATCAGTTTTCATTATCCTTATGAACTAATAGTTATCTCACTTGCTGATGTTTCTTCCCCATTTTACTATTCCACATAACCTTGTGAAGTAAATTATTCCAACATCAAGATGACCATTTTCGGGAAAAATAAGGAAAATACAGGGAAATAAAACCACAGAAAACATAGAGGGAAATTGCAGAATAAAGTTTTTGTCAGGGAATGGACAAATGAAAAAGTATAATGAAGTGCACAAACTGTTCTGATTCTTTCAAACTAATCATTCATTTGACTCATACATTGTGAACCACTTCACATGGTTCATATGAGTCGACTCTGTCCAGTCATGGTCAGCTGTCATGAACCATCCAATCAGCTGCAGTCTATAATTGTTAGGATTCATTCAGAAATAATCTCTGTTTATAAGTCAGCTAAATTAATGATTGTTAAATTTAAGTAGTGTTAAACAAGCATCCAAAATATAGGTTACATATGTTTACTTTCAGAATACATTTAAAGAACATAAAGTGGATAATAAGTCTATATTTGGCATTAGTTAAATATTGCTAATTGGTTACATTGTGAAGATGTACAAATTCGTACATATATTGATCTGTTAAAAATTTTTAGTCTATTCTTGTTGTATATGTACCAAGTATTTGATTATAATACCTAATGTTGAACTTAATATTTTAAGGGCTCATATTAAGGCCTTAATAAAGTTCAATGGGTAGTCTGATTATTTCTCTGAAAAAGCATAAATTTCATGCTGATAATAGTTTCTTCCAGTGAATTTCATATGACATGAAAAAGTGTGTTTCACTAGCCTACCCAGTCCCATAAATCCTTTATGACTCTCTTTTTGTTATACACTATATTAAGAGCATTCTTTTGAAACTCACCAATGTCATCATTTGGAGGATGTGTCACATCTGCATGCTGCCCTGGAATATATCACATCATGAGGACAGTTGCAACATAGTCACAATAGTGCTGTGGGATAATCTGCAGTTTGTCAATTTAGTGATTTTGTTGCTAATGCTTTAAGAGTAAACGCTGGTCTCATTTTGGTTAAAAAGTATGGATATTGCACATAGCCAGCCTGTGGAACTAACATGTAGTCCCATTTATTTTTTTATTTTTCTAATATTTAATAGTATCCGATGTTAAGTACCATATTGCAGCATTTTTGTCGACTGTTAGCCCAACACATGAAGAAACTTTCAGCGGGAAAACTTGGTCATGGCATGTTAAGTGGTAACTACATTTTCTTGTCTTATGCATGGGAAGTGTTGTAGGGATTACAGTATGCACCACTGAAAACATCAAAATTCCATCCATAGTAGTTAAGGCTATCAGCACACTTACTTGGGTCATCCAGGTGAATAGCACAAAATTAAGTTTCAGATTCCTTTCTTGGAGGTGATGAAAACAGTGTTGTTATGACTTTCCCAAATCATTAGTAGACAAAAATGTGAACTTAGCAAAACAAGAAGCTAATAAAGGAAACCACAACCCTCTCAGCTAGAGAAACTAATATGATTTGCAAAAAGTTCTCTTACCATCCAATGGGCCTTTGATAAATTCAAAAAAGTCTTCAAAAAACAAAACATTCAACTAGCACCTGTCAACCATTTCTCCTTAAAAAAACCTAATTTGCTCAAACATCAAAGATGCCATTCCATCTAACAAAAAAATCTGGTATATATCAAATTGAATGCAGTGATTGTAGTCAAATTTGTGTTGGAAAAACCAAAAGAAATTTAGAAACATAAAATAGAAACAATTAGAAAAATCAGCAGTTGCCACGCATTTTTTGGAAAAAAAAAAAACACGACATAAATCCAGAACCAAAACTAGTACACAAGTACACCAAACCAGTCAATGGCTGGTTGAGGATGGAGGTAAAGTCTCTGAAACATGTTCCGGAAAAATTTAAAAGTAAGTGTTGTTTAGTGTCATTAATCGACTCCATTTAAATTTAATTAAGTTTCAGAGCTGGAGAGTATCAGTAATATCTTTAAGAAGATGTTCAAAAATAGTTCTGTAGAAGTTCCATGCCAAATTAAGTTTTGTCTTACACAAACCGTGTATCTTGCCAGCTTTGGATTTGCACAATACTTTCATCACAAGCCTACTGTTGAGTTGAAATATGCAAAGCATATAGTTGTATGCTTTGATAAGACTTTTCAACAGGATATCAAAGCTACTGCAAAAGGGTTTGCCCTTTTTTGGAGGGGGGGTAGGAGCAATAGTGGCATTAAGATATTAAAATTCTTCTTTTGTGGATCATTACTCTGCAGTTTAGCTATTGAAAGGTTTTAAAGTGTCTTGGAGACAAAATATAATAAAGAAATCTCTTTCATGTATTAATTACATCTTTCTTGCATGTATCCATGGATGGGCTAAATGTAAAGTGATCCTTTCTTGAACTACTTAAAAAAATATATGAAGACATATTAAGAAGATACAGAAGTAGCTGAGAGCAGATCATGTGACCTACACATAGTTCATGGTGTATGTTAGGTAGCATTCAGGACAACTGGCTGGGTCCCTGGCAAGTTTCTGAAGGCAATTTACATGTCTTGAAAGATTTTGCAGCATGAGGAGTTGATTTTCTTTATGAAAAAGGTACAAGAATTTTGCAGTTGCTGCCGGTTTGAAAGCCTTGCAGCATGCGAAAGGGCTGTGAAGATTTTACCTCTCTTGAGTACCTGTTTCATGAGTAAGAGAGCATACCTGCCTGAAACTTAAGCAGTGCAGAAGGTGACTGAAATGCTTCAAGGCCACCTTCTTCTCCATAAATTACAGTTCTTGATTACTGCCTCTATATTTGAAAGATTTTTGAGAGAAATTCATACACCAAAGTCTATGTTCCCCTTCCTAGATTCTGCATTTGAAGTTTTTACTTCAGGGCTAATGGAAAGGTTATGGGCCCAGCATTCAGGAGGGTACTAATACTATCCACAAATGTGTAAACCTAGATGTTGAAACTGTAGAAAACTGTGTGAAACTGCAACAAGTTAAGATTGGACCAGCTGCAAGACCATTTCTCAATAAAATGTGTATTAAGAATATTGATGTAGACAAATACTGTCTAGAGGCAAAAAACTAGCCAAAATTGCCAGGAAGCTTTTTGAGAGAAGCTCTTTGAAATATAAATTTGAGCGTTGATTTGTCTTCATCTTCAGAAGATGTGCATTAAGTCAAAGCAGCTATTGTGTTCTCGCATAGCATTGACTTGATTGAAGGACGTTTTCTCATTAATAAGGAAATGTTAGTAAAAGCCTTCATGAGAATAGAATAATAGCTTTGAGAATAGTGTGGAATGGCACACAGGACTCGGATAGAAAGAATTCTATAGCTGTGGACCAAGAAATGCATTGTTATACCTGGGGAGTCTGCAGTAAGCAGAAAGAAGTGATTACATAGGAGAAGCAAAAAGAAACAGATTAGAGCAAATGAACCAGTATGAGAGAGAAGAGAGAAAAGAAATGCCAAGGTAATATATCAGTTTCAATAAGAAGAGGAGAATTTGCAACTTAGCAAATTGAATTGATGAGGAGGATAAAAGGAATAAAGTAAAGTTGATTGTAGTGAATCACAACCTAAAACTTGAAAGTTATCTGTGCTATTGAAGTAACTTTTATTTTAAAATAGACTAAAAACCAATTTTTAGTGCTTCATATTTTAAAGTACATGTTATTTGTTTTAGTTGTGAAATATTATTTTGCATTCTTCAAAAATATATACATTGAAGAAGGCACATAAACTAATCTTATAAAAATATTTGTGCCATTTAACCACTGTATTTTATTAGCATTTGTGTTAAAACTATACGTTTATTTGCATTGAACAAGATTTTTCGCATTTCAGTACCATTCTTAATTAAAAATGCACTATAAATTCAGAACCCTGTACCAGTATTACTGAAAGCTTTCACATAGAACCATATGAGTGCTTGAGGCCCAATTGAGATTATTCTCGTGAGATTAGGAAAATAAATGCAGCACAATTATAATTAATTCAGCAATTTGAACTGGCTTCAACTTTTAGAATGATGAACCTAATAATCATTTAAAAAGCTTATTGAGTCACATTTTATTAAACTTAAAACTTCACCTTATCAACTATTAAAAACAGGAATATTTTCAGGACTGTCTCAGTCCCATGCTCGGCTGAATGGTGACTGAACCACTTTCTTCACAATCGGCTGTTGTGTGGTCCTCTTGTAATTGGCTCCTACATTAGTACATTAGACCACTCACGATTGCACGTCAGAATTTAAAATATGTGGAATATTCATTATAATTAAAATCATGTGAAGGTTCAAGTTTTGTTGTTAATTGGTTTTAGTAATAGCTCCTCTCCAAAGTGGTGGTTCTGATGCCAAAAATGAACAACAGCTGCCAATTTTTCTATTTATAGGGCTGTCCAGAAAGTAACAGACGTTTTGGCCTATTGTGGTAATGGGTGGGGCTAGAGCCACCATCTTGTTGTCAGAACATTCCTACATTCAGTACACATCCAGCTGTTGTAGTGTAAGGACTGTGTGTTCATTACTTTGCTCTGTGAGTCGTCAAAATTTGCCATAGAAAATCCCGTCACTTCTGAAGTGTGGTGTGTGATCAGGTTTTTGTAGGCTCAAAACAACAGGCAAACTGAAGTTTATCGTCAGGTTTGTGATGTTTACAGGCAGGGTATAATGAGAGAAATCCAAGTGAGGCAATAGTGCATTGATTTTAAAAATGGCCGTACCAGTGTTCATGACATGGTCTGCAGTGGTAGGCCTAGCCTTATGACTGGTGACCTGGCGATGCAAATCAATGACAAAATTTGTGAAAACCATCCTTTCACGATTACAGAACTGTCGTAACATTTTCCCAAATTCCACGAAGTTTCGTGCATCAAATTATGGTGGAGAAGCTTTATTACCATAAATTTTATACTCAGTGGGTTCTGAAAATCCCAACAGAAGGTCATAAGAAACAGAGACTGGCTCAGCACTGACCTTTCTCCAAGAATACAGCTCAAATGGTAATGCAGTTCTGGATTGTATTGTAACTGGGGACGAGACTTGGGTGAAGCATGTCAACTGAAACAAAACAACAGTTGATGGAATGGGGACACACACATTCTCCCAAGAAACCATGAAAGTGTTTGCAAATGCTGTCGGCAGGAAAGGTCATGGCTACTGTGTTTTGGGACTTCCAAGGGAGTGCTTCTTGTTGATTTTCTGGAACGTGGAACAACAATAAGCTCAGAAAGGTATTGTGAAACACTTAGAAAGTTATGGCGTGCCATACAAATTAAGCATCGGGGAAAATTTAGCACAAAGGCATTGTTTTTTCATGACAATGCACGTTCACACACGGTCAAACGTACCCGGGCACTCTTCGATGGTTTTGGATGGGCGGTGTTTGACCATCCACCATACACCTCTTCCCAGTGTAGAAAAAATGGCTTGATAAACAATGCTTTGATACTGACACCGAATTGCATGCCGGTGTAATCCAGTGGTTGAAATCACAGGAGGCAGATTTCTACTGAGAGGGGATTGGAAAACTGTGCCACAGTATTATAAATGTCTAAATTTGAATGGCGATTATGTAGAAAAATAGCCTAAGAACATATAATAAACTTTGAGTTTTTCAATTTGTGAATTGTTTATTTCAAAATGTCTGTTACTTTCTGGACAGTCCTCGTATTTTATATTCCTTTGGTGTTGTTAGCCTAGTATAAAAAAAGTGTCATACAATAAGTCTTTTAATAAGAAATTAGCTTCACTTTTAACAATGCTCTTAATCATAACTATTTCAAGTAATAATCATTGTCTGGACTTAGATTTTCTTTGTAATGACAAAATGCCTAAGGAGAAAATACAGTTTCTAGGGTTAAAAATAGGTAAAAACCCATTTGTGTTTTAAATCTACTGAATGAAAATATCTTTTTAAGCATTAAATTCAATTGGTTACAAATAATTTTATATCAAATAGCCTAAGCATACTGGTCATTGTGGACAATGTTACCCTGTTACCATAACCATCTGCTCTGTCAGTGCGATAACAAGTCATCATGTTAGCATTATGTTTTCACTGCAGATGGGGCTAATGACCCATGGAGAAGGTGATATCATGTGATGCTTTCTTTTAATATTAAATAACACTTTTATAGTGATAATAAAGATATTAAGAGTATTATGGCCAGCCAAATATAATGCAAGAAAAATGTAAATGTCATAGGAAAGCAGATTCAGATACTCAGTTGGTACACTGAACATGGTGCACACTGCTGTATGTGTGCTTGATATTCAACCAGAATATATAGCATGTCCCATTATAGTGGAATATATCTTAAATTAATAGAAAAATTCCAAACACCAATAATATTGGTTCAACGAGCCTTCCAGATTTTAATATAAGGTCCCATTTCTCCCCTCCCAAAAAATGTGAACCTTGATAAAATGTGGTATATTTTAACATTTTTGGTGGTGTTAACTATTTCTAAAATATTCATTGATATTTGAAGTGATATCACCTGTCAGTTATTTCTTGTGATGTTCTGGAAAGATTATGCAATTTCAAAACAAGCTTATAGAGACCTTGTTTTAACTAGCATTGTGTTCCTCTTGTCCCTGTACTGAAGTGTATACTGAAACCAGTTTGGCAAAAGTTTATTTTGACTGTCTAGAAGTAGATGAAAAAGTAAGCTTTTCTAAGGATAGTTTGTAAAAGAGATGAAAAACTTATATATATACACATACATACAGTATGTTTCGAAATGACACCAAACGAATATATAGAAGTAGCTGCTCAGCTTCTATGTGACACATATAGATAGTTTATAATGCCAATAGAGCCACATTTAAAAAAAAAGCTCCAGAATGAGTGAGGATTAGGCAGTTAGAGGAACAATGCCACTTGCCTCAGGCTATTGAAGTTTGCAGGTAGGTGACACAGCGTGCTGCCTGCTGTAGCTGTTTTTAAACATACTGACAACTACACAGTAGCTTGCTACTATTATTCTTGTGAAATCACAATAAAGAAGCTGTTCCTTTGTTATTTGTTTATGGGATGACAGCAAATAACATGGAGGACATATGCAACTTAAACCTTTTAGAGGGAAGTTAATGTTAGTGAGATTGAGGACGGAAGCATTAAATGATAAAAAGAACAGATAACAATATCAAAGAACTGCCTTATGCAATGAGACAAGCATTTTATTTCACTGTGTTTAATAATACTAAATAAACCATTTCATACAGAAAAGGAAGCTGTTGATTTTACAGTAACTGGCTGAAAGCACTGTACAATTAAGATCATAGCAAAATGAGCAACCTTGGAATTGTCCGAGTCATTGTTGAATGTTTTCACAAGTATCTGCCCTTTGCCCCATTACCTGAAAGCGAGGCTAGGGTTACTGACAAAGAGCAAGCTGCAATGCTTTTGTTTTTGTGGTAGGACGTCCCAATAACAACTTTTGAGGTTCAGCCACCAGTGGTTCCTCTGCTGCCTAGTTACAAAATAATGTAATATTTAAAGCTGCATAAAATTATACGTAAGAGAATTTTGAAGCTGCGACACCGAAATTCAGACTAGTTAAGTTATAAACTATGAAACGGCTATATTCATTTGGTGTGGTTTCAAAACAACCTGTATATAACACCTAACATCCAACGTTAAATGATATCAGATGATGAATGAAATGGGTGATGTGCACCAAGGATCCATTAGAGCTTAGAGTTACCCAACATTCATCTTTCAGGATAAGGGAAAACACTATCAAGAAACCTATCTAGATAATTCATCCTGACTGAGACTGAACTCCAGACCCTTTGAACGTGAGGCAGCACTTTGATATATACAGTGACCATTTTCTAAGAAAACAGGGAAAATACAGGAAATTAAAAACACAGAAAATATACAGGGAGAATGCAAAGAAAAGTTTTCATGGGTGGAACAAACGAAAGAGTGAAATGTAGTGTGCCAGTAATTCACACTTTTTAGTGATAATGCCAATCAGCCTGAGGATCCAAGGCTACCATGGTACTTCCTCCTTCCATTTTGCATTCGTCAATATTGTAACGCGAGCGCTGCAACACCCTGTGAAGCAGCTGAGAGCGGGAGACAGGGAAGGTTCGGTTAGCCACGCCCTCGCCTCGTTTGTCCTATAGTGGTGACAGGCTGTGGTCAGGGGAAAACATGACTGTGTCGTCTGTTTCTCTACACCTGTTTCTCGAGATTACGGAATCTGGAACATTCCCCTGGTCATTAGAAACCGGCGATATTCCTATATAAAGAGGGTTACAGACGGACAGAAGGGAGTTGGTCGGTCAGTTAGCTAGTGAGACAGTCGCAGTTCTTGGTGTAAGAGTTAGTCAGTGACGTGTTAATGTACGAGAAGATTGTGCAACGGAAGACTGTACGTAACTGTGAAGGTGTACCGGAGCTTACGTAACCGCGAGGCCAAGTGAAATTGTAACGGACGAACTGGTGAATTGTAATTGTGTGCAGCACGTAATTTGGTGTAATTGGCAAGAGTTTAACTGTAAGTCGGTGGAAATAAAGAACATTTTGGAGTGGTGTAATTGGACTTTTTATTTCACGAACTGCCTGTTGTGTTCCTGTTTATGTATTATGACAAAGATGAAAAACTTCTCTCATACTACTCTATTTGTCAGCAAAATTGTTGAATCTATGCTAACGTGCAATCAGCCTCCCTTTTACCCAAATACTTTTCTTTGGCATTACTCTACAATGTCTCTTTAGCATACACCCGTTTTTTGCTACTATTCTATCTGATGTACACACAGATCCATCTCTTACACAGAGCTACATGCTGATTCTAAACACACCTCCAATAAAGCATGTAAACTGCTTTGCCACCTGTCCCATAGCATGTCAGTTCCTTATTAAGGACTCAAGGACCCACACTTACTGTCCTATGAACTGCTTCATACACTGTTCCACGGCCTGCCAACGCATCACCATGGAGCTTGAAATGTACCACACTTTTTTTTTTGTTGGTAGTTTACGTCCTCCAACGTTATGTCATACCGGACGATGAATGGAATGGGTGAAATTATGCTCAAATGAGCCCAGAGTCCATAGAACTTAAGAGTTATTTGAAATTTGTATTACAGGATAAGGGAAAGCCCTGGAAAAAACCTTATCCAAGTAACCCATCCTGACCGAGATTCGAACTAGGAACTTTTTGAATGTGAGGCAGACACGTACTACCAACTACGCTACTGAGGCAGGCGACCATGCATTTGAGGACCCTAAACCACAATCATCATCTATATTGTGACTTTGTGGGTTCGTGAAATTAAAAGTCCAGTTGCACAAACTCAAAATGTTCTTTATTTCCACCGAATTACAGTTGGTACACTTACAAATCACAGTAGGATCACGTATCACACACAATGACGTAACTCTCACAGTTACGCAACACTCACAATTACGTAATACACGCTACTCGGCACCTTGCCATACAACTCTCTGTAGAACTAAGAACTCCTCTGATACACATACACTATCTTCCAGTCCGTTCGCTAGCACTGCACTCTTCACAGCTGCTCGCCAAGAACTAACTCTCCTCCAAACCAATGTGTCACTTATATAGGCACCAACTGGCCAATCCAGAAGCTTCCGCGCTAGACGAAACATCATGGTTGTTCCAGAAGTCAGGGGGAGTGGAAAGGGACGGTCCCGCGACTTGTAGTTTTCCCCCACCCCCTCAGCAAGCGCCAACCAGTTTCAAGGGTAGGGATAGCCTGAATGCCTTCTGTCCCCCACCCAGTTGCCAGTTGGTCGTGCCTTCCGATAACTGGGTGATAATATTATGCTCACTTATCAATTGATTCAATAATCAATTATCAAATGTGCTGACTCCTGCCTCACGAAGCTGCACTCAACTCAACTTGAAACATGCACACACTCTAAAACACTTATTACTACTCTGTTCCCCAGGCCTTACATTGGCTCTGTATACCTGCAGGGCATAGCCAGAAACTTCTGGAACTCAAGACCTCTCTGATTAAAATCTTGAAAGATGTTTTGTGTTGTAATATATGAATCACTTCTGGCTTTATGTCATCAGCTGTGCATGAGGGCATTCCTTTCCTGTTCCACCAGCCAATTAACAAGGTAATGTGATGGCAGACCCGCAATAGCATCATAATTTCTCCATGACAAGCCCCACGATTGTAGATGTGACTATTTATTGTGCATTGAGGATACCATACCTCCTAACAATAGCTGAACCAACCAGATATTATTCTGTGGATCCGATGTAACAATAGAAAGCAGTTTGTATGAGAATGCTGAGTGTAACTAGCATACTTGAGCAGGTGGGTAATCTTAAGTTCTCGAACCAAGTACCCTTTACCATAGACTTTGAGAATGTTAACTTCCTCTCTTACACAAAAATATCTTGTATCTCTGGTCCTGTTTCCTAAAGGGGTGAAGGGCGGCATCACAGTCTTGATGTAGCATACATGTTCTTAATAAACTTTCATCATATAGGAACTGCATAGGTTGCTCCTCATCATAACACAATGGGGCATTAAGAAAGTCTAGCCATAGCAATAAAACACAAGTATATTACAAAGTCTATTTACTGAATGTCAGGTACCAACAGGGATATGTGCTGTCACAATAAAAGTTAAAAGTAATTAACGTTAAAATGAACAGTTCAAGCAAGAATAAAACTTAAACTTATTAATTTTACAATAAATTATGGACCAGTTAAGAGTAAAACCAATGCTTTGAAAAAAGATTAGAATTGGACCAAATCCAAAAATCTTTTTAATTTTAAAATAAATAATAAAATTAAGTAAAACCAGCAAAAAACTCTCCTTACTTCTAACAATGGCACATGTACAATTTTAATACTGTCTGCAAGACATGTTTTTGGGGCATTGGTGTTGAGATTGGCAGTGAATGGCTGTGCAACTATTAAGGTTACCTGAACTGCTATTCCTGGAAAGTTAGGGAGGTTTTGTCAGCACTTGTTTCAGGATCCAATGTTGGACTTGGAATAATTGTTCTTATGATCAGATTTGTGCCATTTGACGAATGTTTATTATCAATGTTCCTTTTAAAATTCTATATTTAACTACATTACACAGATGTGTCACTGTTTACATACTTTACTCATTTAAGTGCAATTCATAATTAAAAATGCACTGTAAATTCAGGATCTTGCACCCATATTAGTGAAAGCATTCACAAAGAACCACCTTGAGGTAACTATTTTGAGATAAGAAAAATAAATGCAACACAATTATAATTGATTCAGCAATTTGACCTGGCTTCAACTCATGCAGAACGTAAATTGCCAATAAGCTCTCATGGTAAATGATGAACCTAATAATCATTACCTGCTTAGATTTTCTTTCAAATATCAAAGTGCTTTGGAAGAAAATGCAAGCTCTAGGGCCATAAATAGCTGAAATCTAGTTCTGTTTTAAATTTGCTGTTTGAAGACATGTTTCTGAGCCTTAAATTCAATTGGTCATAAATAATTTTATATCAAGGAGGCTAAGCATACTGCTCTCTGTGAACAATGTTATCCTTAATATAATTTTGAGTGAAACTAGTACTCAATGCTACACTTATTGCTAGTGTTTACCTAGAACGTGTTTCGTTACGATCATCCTAACATCATCAGCTGTTTTCGACTAAAGGATGTTGGTGAACTCCTTGGAGATGATAGGGGCATCTCTGTCGGTATCTTGATCAACTTAAAGTTTGGGTTCTCTTCAAAGGTAGTGTCAAAATTGAACAAGGTCCAAGGTCCAGCTGCATTAACCACATGGGAAAAAAAATTTCATAAAGAAATATGAAAGAAAATTGTTCAATTTCGACACTACTTTTGAAGAGAACCTAAACTTCAAGTTCATCAAGATACTCTCAGAGACCCCCTATCACCTCCAAGGAGTTCACCAAACCAACGTCTATTGGTCGATAACAGTTGATGATGTTAGGAAGACGTTAGGAAGAAGGTCATGTTAGAAAACATGTTCTACTTAAATACTAGCAATAATACTAGCAATAAAATACTGGTTTGACTCAAAATTATATTAATTTTGTGCTTCGTTGTATCATAGTACTGACACATTGGAATGTTATCCTTATTGCATTTACATTAGTACTATGTTTTCATTGTAAATGGAGCCTAATGATCCAAGAAGAAACCAATATTTTCTTTTATTTTAAATAAATTTTTTATAATGATGACAGGCATTCTAGGGTATGAGTGTGCCATCAGCTGTCATAGCAGACGGATGTGTGAGTAGTGAGTGAAGAGTACCATGGGGATAGAACACCAGCAATATAGAGTGAGGATAGGAAGTTAGGGAAGACGAAAAATAAAAATAAATGGAGTGTTCTTAATAAGCAGGCAAATATGGTTGGTAATAGTAATTACCATATTATTAGTAATAGAGAACAAAATCCAAGACCCATGTAATTGAGAGGCTACTAAAAGAAATGCAAGACAGCCTGGGAAAGAGGATGCACGATAACACAAAAAATCTGAAGGAAGCAATGAGAAAATAGAGAGACGAACTAAAACCACAAATAGAGGAATACAGAAAGACAATTGAAATTGTATCAAACAGCTGTGATTCAGGGCAAAGGAATAGAAGATGTATGATTTTTTGAGTAGATGAAGAACACAGAATAAGCGCAGAAGACACAGTGTTCAAAACCATGGAAAAGAATCTTGGCATGGAAGTTAAAGGATGGGAAATTTAAGAAGCATTAAGATTAGAAAAACAAGAGGAGAATAAGGCCAATATTAGCAAAGTTTACAATGTTAAGGGATAAATTGCAAGTAATACGAAATGCGAAAAATTAAGGGGAACAAAAATGTTCATGGGAGCAACAAAGGCGGAGCAACATTTAAGGAAATAGTTATTGCAAAAAGAAATGAAGGACAACTGGAAAGAAGGCCTTCATGAAAGGTTTACAACTATTTGTCGAAGGAGAAAATTGGAACCTGAATGTCAACAGTAATGAATGGGAAAATATTAGCATGCATCGGCACTCTAGCAAAGGGATGGCAAGGTCAACATCCATTGAGGTAGGTGTCGAAACGAAGAAAGAACGATAAGCAGAATCATGGCATTGAATTTTTCAGTCTGACTCTACGTTTCCACAATTTAGCTTACACACGGCCAGTGTGAAAGAATAATTAATATCCTTTAATTGACCTAATAGTGGTTAACTATAAAGCCCGGGCCTTAAAATACTTACAAGTAGTAAGTCGCCATTAAGGTAGTTGTCTCATGTGTTTATGAGAACTCCTAAGTGGTTTACCGGGAAAATACGAGTCAGTTGGAGAATTTAATGTCATATCGGCACATTGGCCATAGTAGCACAATGGTAGTGCGGCTGGACGGAAACCAGAAGATCCGTGGTTCAAATCCCGGCTATGGCATTGAATTTTTCAGTCTGACTCTACGTTTCCACAATTTAGCTTACACACGGCCAGTGTGAAAGAATAATTAATATCCATTAATTAACCTAATAGTGGTTAACTATAAAGCCCGGGCCTTAAAGTACTTACAAGTAGTAAGTCGCCATTAAGGTAGTTGTCTCATGTGTTTATGAGAACTCCTAAGTGGTTTACCGGGAAAATACGAGTCAGTTGGAGAATTTAATGTCATATCGGCATGTTGGCCATAGTAGCACAATGGTAGTGCGGCTGGACGGAAACCAGAAGATCCGTGGTTCAAATCCCGGCTATGGCATGGAATTTTTCAGTCTGACTCTACGTTTCCACAAGTTAGCTTACACACGGCCAGTGTGAAAGAATAATTAATATCCAGCAGCACATTATGATCCAACGGCCAGAAAATCTAGAGGGGATTAAATGTATTGTGGGCAGAGCAGAAGAGGAAAATGAGGAGTAGGGGAATACAATGACACCAGAAATGGAGGGACTGCTGTCAGCAGCAAGAAGAGGATAACAAGTGAAGCCAAGAAAAAAAGTGGAGATGTGGAAGTGACAAGTGTTTATGACATTGTGAGGGGAGATTTAATGGAGCTGGAGGGGAGGAAAGTAATACTTCATATTTAAGTTTGAATTTATGAGTCACTATGTTTTCACTCAGTCTTCACTTACTTGTTGTATAATTGAAACGTTTTCAAGATCATTCGATCTCATCATCAGCTGTTTGGTGACTAAATGAACCTCCCTCTTCTTCCACTGCTACGGAGCTCCGATCACTCTGCCATCTGGTGTTAGTGGCACTAAGTTTTAATACTTCATTTAATGCCGGGATTTCAAAATTTATAACTTTATCACGGTTTTTGTTTATGAAAATTGTTTCCCAAATATCCAATTCTATGGGAGTACTTAAAGATTTTAACAGTTTAATGTTGTGGCCAATGTTGTGGTTTTCTGTCCAAAAATGGTGTGAAACTGCAGATTTTTCTGTTTGTTTCAACTTAATGTTCCTCTGGTGTTCTTTTTGCCTGGTTAATTCTATAGCTGGAATTTGAACTATGGAACTTCTGCTCCATCCACAGCTGCTGTTCCAGAGCTACCATGGCAATATGCCAATATGATATGAAATTCTCCAATTCAGCTACTTCCAAATCTGTGATGCAGACAAACACGTGCACTGTATGAGTTAATGGTAGTGAAACTAATTATAAGTATTACGCAGATATAACTATTTGTAACAAAACTTCACTTATCTTAAGAAAATGTCAATTTTTCTTATTAATTGAGATCGATTTCACTAACATTTGTCCGCATCATCAGTCAACTCACTTTGTCGTTAAGGCTACAGGTTACTATGTTACTATGCTTTTTCAGTAATACCAAAATCTGAAAATGAAACAAACCTAAAAACAATCAACTGCTGGTATTTCAAAATTCATTTCACAATGTTTATTTTTTAAAATAAATATCTTCCCAAACCATTAAATTTATTAGACCTTTTAATTGTTTTAATAATTTAACTTCAGGATTTATTTCATGGTTAAATGACGAAAAATGATCATTTACAGCCAATTGATCAGTTTGTTTATACTTAGTGTTAAGAAAATGGTCCTTGGTTCTGGTTTCCAAATTACGTTTTGTTTTTCCAATATAAACCTGGTCAAAATCCAAACAATTAAATTGATAAATACCAGACTTTTTAGTATTTGGAATTTTATCTTTTTTAGAGAAATTTAGTAAATTTTTAATACTCTATTTATTTAGAGGAACTGAAGTTATACCAAACTCTTTAAAAAATGTTTGAAAATGTTTATTAACCCAAGGATGGGTTTAGTGTTAATTTTGACTTAGTTCTTACTCAAACTCATATTGTTAATTTACTCTGTACCATTTTAAGTATGTTTATTTCATTATATATATATATATATATATATATAGATATATATATTTGTGTTTCAGCTGCTGTTGCAGAAGCTGTGCCCAAGTTGATAATGGTGATCAATGATTCAGAGTCAAGGACCTTTGAGAACATCAAGGCTACAGAAAATGCAATATCAGCTGTAACTAAAATTCTCAAATATAACAACTCAGCAATTAATGTGAATGAGCTTCTGCCCCAATGGTGTGTATTAACTGCTTTGGCTGACAAGCCTCTTAAGTTTTCTTGATTTTAAAGCCATGTGTGTCTATAGTACATTCCTACAGGCTCAAGTGATATTTTTGTTGACAAGTATATACTTGTACATAATTTTGTAAAAAGCATATCTGCATAGTAGTTGTATGCTTATTTGTTTACGCTGTACAGGATGAGTAGCAAACATCTGTTTCCCTTATACCATATGCAAATTATGTTAAAATTTTGTACCAGCCATTAGCAGTATACCTATGCTTGTCACAGAGGTGGGGTTGTATCCTTCTGGCATGCAGTCAGTCAGTGGCTGCTAGTGCAATTCGGTAGGTATGTTGCACGATTGTACCCAAGCAGAATAGTGTGCAGTTGTGCATTTTTTGTAAGCCAAAGGATGTTCACAGAAGTGCATCACAAAAGGTTTCCCATATATTGTGACCAGTGTTTCTCCCAGAATGCTGTATTCAATTGGATCCAGCAGTTAAATAAAGCAACCGAGTTTGGGATGTTTTGGAATATTTGGGTTCACTTTCAACCAGAATAAATAAGATCTTCCATGGAATGGAAACATCCCATCTCACCAATAACAAAAACTTCAAGGCAGTTCCATCAGCCCACAAAATTACGGTCACCATGTTATGTGACATGCAAGGTGCCATACGGAAGAAATTCCAGCCTCACTGAAAGGCTGAATGTCATGGCATACTGATCCACTCAGCAGGAACTCCAACAGGCCATTCGCCTCAAGTGACCTGACTCCTGACAAAGGGAGTGATTCTCCTGAATGACAACGATTCACTCGCAAGATTATCGCAGGAGCTGTTACAAACATTTCGTTGGGAACAGTTGGAACATCTACCATACAGTCCCGAGTTAACTGCCAGTTATTTCCCTCTCTTCGGGCCTCTAAAAATTCCCCTGGGTGCCTGACACTTCAAAATTGATGGTGCTATAATCCATGAGGTTACCTGTTGGCTGTGAGAGCAACCAAAGGCTTCTTTGCCGCCAGGTTCAAGGACTTGCAAAGAGATGGGATAAATATTTCAATGTACAGGTTGATTATGTTGAAAAGTAAAATAAATTTTAGGTAGTACTTTGATTATTATTGTCTCTATCCAGCTTTGTGACCTATTTATTGATTCAACCTCATACATCCCATGACATTTGTTGGAAAATATATTAATTTTAGTGTTAGTACTTAATAAATTTATTTCATATTCATTACTATGATACAATTAAAATCGTGGTTTTTGTTTCAAGATAATCCAAAATTGAAAGTTTGAAAGATTGACCTTGTAACTCAGTTGGTATATCAACAGCTTACTGTGCCAGGGGTAGAAAGTGTACCCTACCCTCTTTAGAGTTTGTAATTAGACTGTGCCTATACAACAATATACATTATTACCTAGGCAATAGGTTTCAGAAGGATAAGACTGCCCATATGATCAGTTTAAAAAAATATCCATTTATTTATTTTGAAACAAACAAGATAGAGTTTCTGTAAAGTACATATGTGAACCTGTTCTCTGATAAAATGTTTGGGAATGTTTTTTGTAGTTTATTCAGTAGAACCACAATAGAGGTGTGAGATTGGGCGTTCACTGATGATTGATATTGCTTAATAATGAATTGTAGATATAACACAAGTGTTATGTTACATTTTTTGTTGATCATAGTATTCAACAAGTGGCAACAACAGCAACATGTATCCATGTTGATACGTACACATACTCTTATATTTTCTTGCATCCAGTTGACTACAAACAGGATGATGCAATTGCCATAAGAGCAGACATTTAACTTTCACGAAAAAGTAGCTTTTGACATGTATGCACAAAACATAATTTGCTGAGTAAGATGTACATAACAGTTCCTACTGTTCTAACGTATTCTGTGACATTTTCTTGCATCCAATTTACTACAGATGCATTATGCAATTGTCATAAAATCATGCATGTGACACACCAGACAATAAAATCTTTTTAAACCACTTGTCGAAGTATAAAAACACTTTAGCTCCACTTACATTTAAAATTAGGACATGTTTCAAGGACCACACATCCCCATCATCAGCTGATGTTCGACTAATTCTTCAGGTGACCGCCTCTCTCTCCTGGCGCTGTTCAACGAGTTGAATGACATCGTCCGCTATTGGTATTTCAAAAATTCATGGCTCTCTTTCTATTCTTAAAAATGTGTATATTTTCTCAAACTGTTAATTCCCAATACTTTTTTGCTGCTACCAAATGTTTGATTTCTTTAGAAATGTTATGATTTTTTGACCAAAAATGATGAGCTATGGCTGACTTATCTGTATTGTCTGTATTTTATGCATCTCATGTGTTCTTCCATCCTTGCTTCCAAGTTTCTTTTAATTTTTCCAATATATATTTCATGGCAAACCTCACATTCAACACTATAAATTCCTGATAATTTGTTGGCCAGACTTGTATTTTTGAGTGGGTGATTTAGTGTATTTCTCATGCTGTATTTGTTACGTGGAACTAGTTGTAAATGAGAATGATGGAAAAGGGAGGTGGTCACCCGAAGAACTAGTCAACAGCTGATGATGGGAATGCGTGGTCCTTGAAACATGTCCTAATTTTAAATATAAGTGGAGCTAACGTGTTTTTATAGTTTGACAAGGGGTTTAAAAAGATTTTATTGATAAAGCTCCACTGTTTATAAATACTTCTATTTTATAATTTTAACACCAGACAATGCTTAACTCTGATGGTTGATGGATTGCATGTATTTTATATTAGGAAAATGAATAATCATGACGGAAATTACTGTTTTAACAGGATAAGGGAGAAAGAGAGAAACCCAGAAAATGAAGTAACTGAAAGAAATTCTATATGGTAACTTACAAAATTATGTTGCATGGGATTCATATTGCTCCTCCATCTTCTCACACCCAAAGGCCCTTGTGGTTGGCCCTTGAGTCTTTGGAAATTGTTTTGCAGTGTACAGTAGTATATTTTATTAGTGAAATAAAAGTTAAATTTATACATGCATCAGTTTGAATATGATGCACTGGATAAATGCATTAAACTTGGTAAGGGAAGATTGATTAGATTCATAAGGAATTATTTCTCAGCATTTTTACAACAGTTTTTCATTTTTATTTATCCAAGAAACTTGTGACTTACATTTCCACAGCTAATAAATTGCACAACAGTACTGTAAAGGTAATTTTTAACAAACAATTATAATAATTAATTTTGTTTCATGATATGAAGTATAATTTAAGTTTAAACAAATCCTGCATTTTAAGAATTGTAATATAAAGAATGAATTAATGAATTTATTAAACTTCATTGTAAATACAATTTCTTATATATTTACAATTTAATAATATTACTACATATATCAAGTTACATATCAAATTACAACTCTTTATTGAGTTGCTGAATTTCCTTGGGCCAATAAATTCTACCGTGGTTTTTAAGCTATAGGATCCTATTTACCACTTTTGGTCCTCAAACTACATTATCCTGATTATCCTTATTTCTAATTTTTCTTAACCATTTATTTCTCACTAAACCTAAGTACTTTCCTATTTCCAATACATTGTTTCTTAATTTAACACTCAATAACTTTTTAAAGTAAAATTTCACTGGGTAACATAGTCCAATTCTTTTTGAGTCCAATTCTTTTTTTATCTCTCTATAAGTACATAGTGAGGTTTTAGAATTTAAACTACTTATTATATCCTGCCTTTCTATATCTTTTATCCTCATGTTAACTCTTTTCTGGAAACCTTTCTCTCCTCTTATTACTGCACCTCCACATATCCCCATATCCTATTCCACTCAGAATTTCTTTCTTGTACCAAATGCATTTTTGCTGCATTTATAAACACTGCTTCAAAATATTATTAGTTTCCAATTCTTTTATTCTGAACCAGTATTTCAATGTTCTTTCCATAATTTTAGCTTTGCTACCATATCTTCCTAATTCCATTTGTGCAAATCCATTTGGTGATGCTCTGGTTAGCCCCAAATAAGTTTGCAAAAACTCCTATGCACCTTCATTTAAGTTAATTGATGGAAATTATTTCTTCACACTAGCCATACATAGGCTAAGATTTTCGATAGTCAACATGAAAAATTCAATGCCATGGTCGGGATTTGAACCATGGATCTCCTGATTTCCATCCAGTCGCTCTTACCCATTGAGCTAACATGGCCAATGTGCCGTCCTGACATTAAATTCTCCAATTGACTCATATATATATATTTCCCTGTAAACCACTAGGTGCTCTCATATCTGAGATACACCATCCATACTGTTTGACTATCTTTAACTGTTGCTGCTTCATACAATTTTTTACTCATTTCCCCCCTCTACCCATTATTTTCTTTTTTCCTGCAGAAAGCTTCTCTACACCTACCTTTCAATCATAAAATCCTCTTTTTCCTTTTGTCCTCCCATTAACCTCAATTTCCTCAGGACCCCTTAAAACTCTTCGTTTTACCATCCTGCATTCCTCATCGAACCATCCCTTCTGCTTACCCACCACATTATTTTTCACTTTCATCCTTACACCTGCCCCTTTTACTAGCATTTCTAATTTCAGAACTGCTACATCTGTTTTATTTTCTTTCAACATCTCCTCTATCCCTGCCTCTTCTGATCTTGCTGTATCTGACACAGCTCCCTTAAAAAAGCATCTCTCTCCTCCTCCATCTTTTCACTTTTAACTCCTCGATGTTGCTCCGACCTACTGACCGAGGTGCTGGCTGGCTGTATAAAGCCAGAAGGTTTTTGCTGCATGACCACCCATTGAGGGTTTTACTACAGGTAAGGTTTTATGTTTGGGGTTATATAGGATGTGTTGTGGGTTTTGAGGTAGAGTTTTTTGTTTTTGAGCTTACAAATTGTACCTTCAGGTTGTGGGAATGGATGGAATACCTTGCACACTGGTTAAGTTGTTTAATATTTGGTTGGAAAATTTTGATGCCAAACAGCTTAGAAGAAGCTCAGCTTTAGCTGCTGTTAGGATTAGCTCCTGGGTTATCTCAGGTGTCCCCAAGCCATGCGCGGTACCCGGAACAGCCTGCAATGGCATCTAGTGGGGTCATAATTTCCCAATGATCTAACAAGGGCACTTCTATGTCTGGGTAAAGTAGCATATAATTTTGAAGCCCGACGCCTAATTTCATCCTCCACGTATGGAAGACCTGAGGCCTCATGTAGCAACCTGGTATCGATGTTGCTCTCTTGTTTCTTCTTTATATATGCTGAGAAATTTTGCCCTTATTGGGAAGTGATTACTAGAACACACTATATTCAACACTTCAAAATCAATAAGATATGAGTCTAAATCTACTGTATATACTATATAATCTAAGATTCTCTTACCATTTTTATTTACAAAAGTAAATTCTCTCATATCATCTTTCCCCTTCACCCTATTACACATCCTCATACTTGCCTCCTTGCAAAATTCTATCATCTTCTTGCCTTAAGAATTCAAAACTTTATCTTTACTTTTTCTTTCCATCTTCTTTTTTGCTTCCCCAATTAACTTTCCCTCCAGGTTTATTATATTTGTCCTGTTCCTACCCCTGCATTAAAATCACCCATTATGATAAAGCTATTAAGAAAGTTTCTATTTGTTATTTTCTCCATATCATTCCTTACTAAATTAAATAAGTTTGGATTATAAAATTCTAGTGAGTTATACACCACTCCAAAACACATCCTTTCTTTTTTCCCTATTCCGCCTAACACACACTACAACACAGAACTCTCTCCTAAATCTCTATACACTTTCACTATAATATGCAAATCCTTCCTAACAAACCTAGAGGGCCTGACACACTGCCTCTCTCTCTCTTTCTTTCTTTCCTTCTTTCTTTCTTTCTTTCTTTCTTTCTTTCTTTCTTTCTTTCTTTCTTTCTTTCTTTCTTTCTTTCTCTCCTTCCCCTTTCTTCTCATAAAAATCGAACTCACTCACTTCACATCACCTAATCTTAAGATCTACATTATTTCACCATTCTTCAACTTTTCCAACATCCTTTACATATTCCACGACATAACCCCCAATACCTTTTCCTATACTGATCCCTTTCTCTCAAACCTGAATTACTGCAATTTGGTTTTGCTCCTTGTCAACCTTGACCTGCTTACTGGATCACTCCCTCCCTCTCCATCTTCAACCTGGAGAATACTTCCTCCTGGCTATGAGACTATGCTGAGCCTGGACTGCTTCCACACATCTATTCCCGCAGCTGCTCCCAAGTCCATATTACATGCATCATCAATCAGCTGGTGAAACCTGTTTGCTGGGTGACGTCATGTGCTCTCCCCTCTCTCCCCTTTTATCTTCTCCCCCGCCATTGCTAGTCATAGTATGTGTCCTTGACGTCATCTGAGCTTCCTGACTGCTGGCACATGTGCTGTTCTCTTTTGACTGTCTGGTATTTAGTTGACGTATATCCTGCTTTCTATCGTTGATCCAAAGTCTAATACTCTCACGTATGTCTTGTCTTCCCTGGCTCTTGTGTTTTTCATCTCTCTTAGTAGCACACTTCTTATTTCTCTCTATTTCTTCCCATAGTCATTTTCCACGAATATTCTGGTCCTCTTTAATTTGTTGGCTCTGGATAAGATTGCCCATTTTATTTTCACTGTTGCCGGCTTAACTATTACTGGTCTAGGGTTTATGCCTCTCCGACCTACTCTGAATGTATCTACTATTTCCCAGCCGCCAAGCTTTATTTCTAATTTATCTTGAACAATTTCTTCCACTTGCTCGCAAACTTGTTTCCCTTTTACTTCCTCTACTCCAAAAATTATTTCATTTATTTTTCTTCTCCTCTCCTCTGCTTTCTCCAAATTTGTCATTCTTCTATTACATTCAATCAATTCCTTGTTTACCACCTGTTTGAAATTTCCCCATGCTGATTTTATTTCTACGAATTCTTTTACCTTTTGAACTTACAGTATCTTTTCTATTCCTTTAACCTCATTTCCTCTGCATTGTGCTTCAACATTCCCAGAACTTGTTGCAACTCCGGTCCGGGGTTTAGTTCCACTCCAATTTTTAGCAGTGTCATTAGAACCAGCACAAACCATACCATCATTTGGTAATGTAAAGAAAAATATCCTATTCATAATATTATTACTAATATCAATGAATGCATTTCATAAAACATGACAATAATGCTGCTAGATATAAAATGTTATTAGTGAGCACAAGACAAAAGTGTGATAAATATGTACTAGTAATTACAGACATGTGCAAATTATTAGACTCAGTAGTGAAATTTTTAGCATATACTGTTTATTTTCTATTTATTTCACAGAAATAATATTATAAAATATTTTTTTCAACGCTTAGTATTTTGTCTGCATTCCTTTAGCCTTTATTACCATTTTGATGCATTTAGGCATGCTCTCTACAAGAGTGGAGCATTTTTCCTTTATTTCTTCATCTCTGTGCCCAATGCTTATCAGGCCCTCAAAATAAGCTGAACTTTTGTTATTTTCAATTTTTTCAGTCTCTGTTTAACAATACCCCACAGATTCTCTATTGGATTTAAATCAGGGCTATTCTCCAGCCGTGGTAGTTAGTACTTTTATCTTGTTTTCTTTGAGGAACTGGGTTACAGATTTTGCTCTATGGCAGGGAGCACCGTCATGCAAGAACATAAAATCACCATTTGGAAACCATTCTTTACTTTGCGGAAATAGTCTTGTTTCTAATACAATTTTATACTGTTTCTGCTCCATAGATCCCACAACTATATATAATCTTCCAGGTCCATGGACAGACATACAGCTCCAGACCATTTTTAGTGTTGGGTATCTTACTTTCTGATCGACACACTGTCCTTCTCGCATATTGGCTGCTCTCTTCACATACTTCAAACATGGTACCATCTGAGAAAATTACGTGAAACAATGTACCTTACACTATTGTTCCACATAATCTCCACGCACTTCAGATCTTTTTTCCACAGCAGCATTAAATTGAAGATCCCCCTAAGGCAGCATTTTTCCAGATGACTGGGGAACCACTGTTGAACCACTGTCTTGGCTCCATTGTTGCATGTGTATTGCAATCCGGCCAGGAACTTCTTCAGCAGTCTGAAAATGTGGAAATTCTGGACTTTTGGTAGGAGGTCCAGATACTTGCAGTGAAATGGCCAAGCTTGTTGGCAATTCTGAGTGCAACATGCAGCCTCACATTATCATAAGGGATCTGTTATCCACATCGAGAATCCCTCTGTGCCTGTACCTAATGGTAGACTACTGTGACAATGTTGAACCATAATTGCCAGCATTAATGGTTGCACCTTGTGTCATGAAATCCAGCAGGAAAATTCTCAGCCATTCCAGAAGACCATTAATATCGCTAAACTAAATTATTTTTTCATAGAAGAACCCAGATGTTTCCACACTTTGCTCTGCTGTTTTTATTCTGGCATGAAATCCAGTATCCATATTCCATTGCCAGTAACAATGCATTCCAGGAAACTTTTACCCTACTTGGCATATATTTTCAGATGATTATTTGCTTGCCTTTCATCATGTCATCCAACTGCTTGGGTACCCGCATACATGAAACCTTCCAGTACCCTAAAGGCACATGAATGAAGTCATAAACATTTCCATTCAAAATGCCAAGCTCCCAAGAAATCACTTGAAGTGCATACACTAGTCTGTCTTACCATTGCATCGATGTGAAAATGTCAGTCAATGACAAACACTTATTGTCATTCAAAGTATAAACTTGAAAGAAGCTTAGGGACAGTGAAGCACAAATTAGCACAAAAGTGAATCGAGAAGATATTGACACATTGCTTCACTCACACTGTTTAT